>ML808593.1:134472-164266 GCA_009831015.1 Picea engelmannii | reverse complement strand
AGGGCAGAAAAGTTCATTGAACAAATTCAGTTGATACATCAAATGGTACAAGAGCAGTTGGAAAAGAGTCACGCCAAGTACAAGACAAGACATGACAAGCATTGTGTTGATCACAGTTTCCAAGTTGGAGATGAAGTTTGGCTTTACATTAGTAATGAGAGGCTTAAAGGAGAAGGTAAAAAACTAAAACCAATTCGATATGGTCCTTTCAAGATTCTTGACCAGATTGGTAACAATGCCTTCTGTTTAGATTTGCCTCCTTATATGAAAATGTATGCAGTTGTTAATGATGAGAATTTGAAATTGTATGAGCCTCCTTTGATTGATGATCAAGGAGAACATGTTTAGATTCCTTCTATAGATGATTTCTCCCCATAATATCTTACAGAACTGCATGAAGACACAATCCTTGACAGGAGAATGAGAACTTCAAAACAAGGAAATGTGGAATATCTTTGAGTTGGTCTTAAAGGCACAAATCCAAGCAAAGCCAAGTGGATAGAGGTTGGAAAGGTGAGGGAACTATACCCTCATCTTCAGATAGACTGAAAATAGTCTTTTGGAGGTCCAAAAGCTTTCCAATGGGGAGGTGTAATCCAGGGGATCAAATTTTGCTCAAAATTCAAAGTTCTTGGAATCACTTCAAATCAAACGGGATAGTAGGCCTCATCGTCACAAACCCAATGCAACTTGTTTGGGTTCAAACGGACGTCGGATGAGAGAGATATCGCGTTCTGTTCAAAACGACAAACAGACAAAAAAAATGTGCTGACTGTACAGTCCGTACGGATGCTGACGTGACATACCGTATGACACGTGGCAGAGCCTTAGGACATGTGGTAGGTCCATAGGACACGTGGCAGGTGTTGGTTGGTAGGATTGTGGACGAGTTGGCGTATGACACGTGTCATTGGTGGTGAATGAAATGCTGACACGTGGCCCACTCAATGGCCGCCACGTGTCACCCTGACATTGGTCTAAAATTTATGTTGTTGGTCAGATTCGACCCTGCGACCTCCAGGCAGGGGTAATGCTTTGGGAAGGGCCACCCAAACCATGCGCCATTGTTTGGTTCTTATAATATATATGGTAAACATTTTATTTAAATTGAAATGTATTGTATATTGGGGCGCAAACCGGGCAGGGGCTTAGCCCCGACCCCCGGTCCTATGTGTATACAATGTAACCACCATTACCATATGCACACCTATTCGACCGTTACCATATGACATTTAAACTTAACCCCTGTTTGTATATACGTGCGGTCATATGGTGACCCATGTGCCCTCGGCCTTGGTGGTTAGGGGCTAAGGCGCGTAACCGTCCTACAGTTTGCACCTGTTGTGCGGTTGTGCTCGGTGCTGGGTTTTTACACATATATGAGTGTGGGGGCTAGGTTGAGTATGCAAGGGTGCATTTTGTCGATCCAGAGACAACAAGTTTGAAGGGGAACTTCTAGGAAGCCTATCTTCTTCAATTTTTGGCCAAACGAGGTGCCGAAAAAGCCCAGCTAGGGGTTTTTGGACGTTCTAAAGCCATTGGAGCCATCTATTTGGCATTTTGAGCATTGTAAAGCACATATTTTAGCACTTTGAGTAAATAATACAAAAGTTCCATTGGAAGCTGGACCAGGAGATGTAGCCCAAGAGAGGGGTGAACTCCTTTATTATTTGTTGTGTTATGTGTTTTCTATTCACTGTTATTTCCTGCTATTTATATGCATCTTGAATGTATAATTTGTATAAAAGTTGCGTTTGCAAAATTGATCCATTTGCATTTGAACACATGAATTAAAACTTGCAAATATTTTCAAGAATACAAGTCTTCATCATTTTTAGATCACCACACTAGAGGGGAAGAGGAAGAAGGCAATATGCATCAACAGTAGAGGTTGATGAGGTTACATATAGGTTCTAGAGGGAGACCCTATTGGTCTCTAGCCTTTCAGGGGTTGTCTATAGTAGGGAGAGATGGTTGGTGGATAACAGAGCATCTTGCCACATGACAGGTGCATGAGAGTTGTTTGACATTCTCACAGAGACTGTCTCAGACTTATGTGTGGAGCTTGGTATGGGAGTCAAGCATTCGGTATGAGGATCTTGTACAATATAGTTTCGATTAGAGTTAGGTGAGATACTAACGGTGTCAAATGTGTTATGGGTGCTAGAACTCAGGAGTGTCCTCTCAATTTTAGAGATTGAGAGGAAGGGATATCATATATTGTTTCAAGATGGATAGGTACTGCTTGTGCCAAGACAGTTTAACTTTGTATCAACAATAGTTCTTGGAGTTAGAGAAGGCAACCTATATAGGCTGATGGGATAGCCTATGAGTATTGTGGCAAGCAGGAGCAAAGAGATAGATGAGGAGGAGCATGTGGCTCCACGGGTGGTGAGGTAGGTGATCCCGCCAATGGTACAAGCTCAGAGGGAGACAGAGTTCAAATGGATTTATCCCTTAGGATCTAGCAGGGAGGAGTAGCCTCCCAAGACAGTGTAAAGGAAAATGGACAGGGAGCAGATTTCCCCAGAGGTTGTGTAGACTTAGAGGGAGTTAGGTTTAAGAAGGAACATGTGGTATCAGAGTGAGCCTAACCTGAGGGAGAGACAATTGGCTTAGAGACAGAGATGGGCATCCAGAGGAAGTTCCCCCTCTAGTTCATATGGGAGAGAGACGTCTTCCAACATAGACAGACATGTGTCATGGGTGGAGGAGGCCAGAAACGAGCTTCAGAGGCAGGAGGCTTCTAGGATATGTGAGACCTCCATGGAGGATCCATGTATTTCAAAAGTTTATGCTACTGTGATAGAGGATTCCAGATAGGAGCTTCAGAGGCAGGAGGATTATAGGGCATTTGAGACATGTATGGAGTATCCATGTGTTTTAAGAGGATTTGTTATAATGATTGAGGATGCATCTAGTTAGAAAGATTTTTCCTCAGTGACCGAGGATGTGGCTAGTGAGACAGACTTTGTCTCAATGACTGAGGATGTGGCAAGTTAGACAGACTGAACAACTAGATGTGTTCTAGTGACCAAGGATATGGCTAGTCAGACATAATTGACAAAAAAACTCATCATGACAGTATTCGATAACCCATTTTCCACAGTGACAAAGGGAGTTGCCAGTTTGGACTATTGGAGCACATATGAGGTGGTAGATCTAGAGGGATATCTACTACGAGTGATAATGGTGCATGCAGATGTTGGAGGATGATATACCTCCCTCTATAAGAGGGAGTGTTGATTTTTGTATCTTTGGGAGGTATTCTCACTAGAGGCCAAGGTGTTAGGCATGTGGGAATTTTTGTTAGCACCAATTTTGACTTTCATTTCAGTGAAATTGGTCTAGAAATGAGGCTAGGACCTCATGGGAAAGTTGATGGGTTTTGTGGGTTTGTGTGGGAGTGCCACACCCACAAAAAGGATCAAAATATTATAATTAATTGTTGAGTTTAGGAATGGATCCTTAACTCACTCATTGGACTCCTGTATAAAGGAGAGATGCCATTGTGACATTAGATCATCATAGTGGAAGAATGGAGTTAGCACAAGTGAGTCTGCACTTGTGTTAAGAGGCTTGGTGATTTCGGCAAAGGGAAATTATGCTAGGGTGGTAAATCTAGCCTAAGGTTGAGGATTCTCTATTTTCTATTCTTGGTAGGGAAAGGGACACCTCGCATGTGGGAGAGAGAGACAACCTCAGAAGGAAGATATTATATGAAGTGGAGTGAGCCGTACGAAGTGCTCGTACATTTTTTCGCATGTATGTAGGTTTCAATGGGAAAAGTCATGTACATACACGGGTTGTTGTAAGAAAAATCACATAGCTCTTCTGGGCAGGGGCAGATCTGTATAGGCTGGCGACATGTGACCTCAACAAATTGTACAAGTGGTGTATAACAAATTTGTGGGTAAATAATATTTCCAGGAGATTTGTTGAGGATTGGTTTTATGATTTGTATGGTTATTGGAGAACAAGGTTGTTCTTAGTTTTGGCAACATTGGAGGACAAGATTGTCCTTATATTTTGGTGACATTTTATTGGTTGGGAGGGTTGGTTTTTACCTCATGATTTTTGATGAAAACAAGATTACAAAACTAAAATTGTGTTTCATATGTGTGATGCTTCATCTATGATCTTTTGTGTCTCTGTTGCATATGTTTTCAGTCAATAATTTTCAGTGTAGAATTGTTCAGTGATAACAACTAGGGAGTTATTGTTGGTTCCAAAAAACTACTAAAAATGGATGCATAAAATTGCCAATTTTTTTCAGGGGATTTGCCCCCCTACAACTCCCCTAGTTGGGGGGAGCTAGCGCTCACCCTCCTGTGAAGCCCCCGTGCATCTGGCGCAACACAGATACTAGGTTTGGTCGTGCAAAGTTTATAACAAATACCCAACATATTTAACCAAGTAATTTGTTAAACCCTTATCATATGTGATTGAGATGAAATGTCAGATTTCACTTAGCATGCATTTGTGTATAAGGTGTTAGGATGGCAAAAATGTAACCCAAGCAATGTGTTGATGCCAAATTATCCATTGAAGCAAGTAACCATGAAATAACATGTCGTAAACCCAAGATGTTTCTTTAGTGTTCAAAGCCTTGCATTTACTATGACATTGATCCAGATGGATGTCGGTGGCGTCCCACCTATTCCAGCTGGTTCATTTTGGCAGTTTTTTAGTTTTACGGTTTTTTTTTCCTAGTTTTCAGGTCCCTGACTTGTGGGGTCATTTTGAGGCCCTAAACAACGTTTTTAGGGCTTGACACAGTAAAAAATTCCCTTTGAAGGATCATAGTAAAATTTGTAGTCCTCAGATATACCTTTCCAATGGGCTATCATGCACCTAAAATGGAGATCGTATGCAAAAGTTACAACCCCGAGAAATTGATGTACTAACTTACCCAAATGGGACCCACATGACTTTTGGCGTTTCATCTCCTAAGGTTAGGTTTTTGGATGTCTAGGGTTTTTGACATTCCTGTTTATTGTAAAAATGTCTTTAGAGCCTCATTGTAATCATATTCTTGCGAATGAGCGCAACCATCACATCTGTTCTCAGAGATAAGCCGCCACCATTCCAACAAGCTTGTTTTCCACTGCATTTTACAGTTTCAACTTATTTCCTTATTGAATAGAATTTTTTTTTTACTGTATATCTGTTATTCTGTGTTAATCATATTTTAATAATCTGTATTCATTTCATTCTACTCATAAACTTCGGATCAGTGGTATCAGAGTAGTCTGCTCCTTTTCATCTTAATGCATGTCCCCAACGAGGTCAGGGTACAAAGAATTGAGTCTCGAGCTTGTTTCTCTTAAGGACAAAAGCTCTCGCACGCCCAAACGACCTCTCATGGCAGGAGAAAAGAAAGATGACAGGACATGAGATCCTTTCAAAATGTCGCTTGAGGAAGCCCTCATGCAACAAAGGACAGAGATGATGGATAGATTCGCGCAAATCCTTCAACGACTACCAACAGGCGATGCATCTTCCTCGAGCGGAGGCACCACCCCCTTCAAGGTACAAATCGACTTCAATATTCCTATATTTGAAGGTCAGATAGATGCAAATGCTGTAGACAAGTGGTTGAATCTACTAGAAGGGTATTTTTCTGTCCATAACTTTTCAAATAGAAAAAAAATTACTTTTGTTCTCCTTAAAGCCATTCCCCATGTCAAAGATTGGTGGGAAAAAAATTGTGAGCAAAAGGAAACAAAGGAACCCTCATTATTTACAGTCGTGGCCACCTGGGAATCCTTCAGGGATGCTATTAAGGAATAATACTACCCTGTCGAAAGTTATGATGACTTGTATAGAAAATGGACCACACTGTGGCAAGAAAGAGACCAATCAGTGCCAGATTTCACAAATACCTTCGATACCTTGCACACCAGTCTTGGTATCAAAGATTCAGAGTGACATCTGGTGCTCAAGTATCACGGTGCTCTGCATAGATACATCTAGGCCGAAATGGAATTTATGGACATCTCATCCTTGGGCATGACCTATTGGTATGCCATCAAAATCAAGTAGAAGCTCAAACAAAAGACACGACAATTTGGGCCTGGGAACCCCTCGCAGAAAAAAACCAGGAAAGGGCAGCCCCAACCTACAGAAAAAAGGACAGAGCAAAGATGGACAATATCAGGACAACTAGTCCAAGCTGTAAGCAAAAAAGGACACTGGGAAGATAAAGAAGGATATCGAGAAGTGGTGCGACTTCCATATGAGCCCTTGGCATAACACTACTGATTGTCGCTCAAAGCAGTCGTTGGTGGCCGAAGTAAAAGCCTCTGAATGAGATGCAGGTTCTGACTCTTAGTTAGAACCAAAAAGGGGAAGATAGATCATTGACGCAGAACCCAGTGCCACCATTGCTACCACCAAGCTCCAACCTGGTGAACCAGATGAGGCAGAAGAAGGTGAACGCCTTTTCCATTCACAGATGCGGGTAAAAGGCACCTCGCTGCACTTCATCATTGATAGCGGTAGCCAGAAGAACCTCATCTCAGCAGAGGTCGTCAAGCGGCTGGCCCTACCGACAACGCCACACCTGCATCCCTACACCATTGGATGGATCCACCAAGGAAGTGATCCCCACGTCAACCAACAATGTCGACTGTCGTACGACATCAAGCCCTTCAAAGACGAGGTATTGTGTGACGTTGCTCCTCTCGAAGTTTGTAATTTCTTTTGGGCCAAACTTATTTATGGAAACATCATGTTGTATATGAGTCTCGGCCTCGTAGTGTTATTATTACTTTGAATAAGAAATTGTACAGAATACTCGAGGTAGTCCCTCCTAGTTCTATTTCCTTGATCTCTGCCAAGAAATGCAGGAAGGTCATCTCTCAGACCGGGAAATTTGTCTTCTTCGTGATTCTCTCTCATAGTAAGCGAAAGATCGAATCCTTAGCCTGCATGATCGATCTCTCCACACAACAAAAGCAAGTGGATAAGGTTGTGGAAGAATACTTAGATGTATTCTCCTCTCCTACCGGGGTACCTCTGCACTGCTAGGTCAAAATCCCATCGATCTAACCCCAGGCGCACAACTACCCAATGGGCCTGACTACCACTGCTCTCTGTTAGAAAACAAGGAGATCAAGAGGTAGATCGAAGAACTGCTCCACAAGGGGCACATCCATCCCAGCTCATCTCCTTGTGGGATCCCAATCATACTGGTGCAGGAGAAAGACTGTACCTGGTGACTCTGCATTGATTACTGAGCCCTGAATAAAATCACAGTTCGGAACCGGTACCCGATTCCCCAAATCGACGACCTCCTTGATAAGCTCACGGGGGCCAAATAATTTAGTAAGATTGATCTGATGTCTGGCTACCACCAGGTTCCAATAGAACATCTATATGTATGGAAGACCACCTTCAAGTCTAAAGAAGGTCTTTTTGAATGGTTGGTCATGCCCTTTGGTTTGACAAATGCTCCAACAACTTTTATGAGGATGATGGACGATATCCTGCAACCTTTCACCAATACTTTTGTAGTGGTGTATTTGGATGAAATCCTCATCTACAACAAGACTTGGGCGGAACATCTGCAACATATTCAACAGGTTCTGCACACCCTGCGACAACACAAACTATATGGAAACTTGGAAAAATGCTCCTTCGGCATGGACAAGGTCCATTACTTAGGCTACATCATTGATCAACATGGTGTGCATGTGGATCCAGCCAATATCTAGGTGATTCGTGACTGACCAATCCCAACCACATTCATTGAGCTTTGGAGCTTCTTGGGCCTCGTCAATTTCTATCGCAGGTTCGTGTTGGGATTCTCTCATATCGCATGGGCCCTCAACCAAGTAACTAGGGGTGGCGGTAAGGAAAAATTTGTGTGGGGCCTGTCCAAACAACAAGCCTTCGATGATTTGAAGCAGGATTTGTGATCATCCCCAATACTTTCATTACCAGACTTGTAACATCCCTTTGAGATAGAGACAGATGCTTCAAACTATGTTGTGAGTGTCATTCTCACTCAACACGGCCACCCCGTGGCGTATCATAGTGAGACACTATCAGATGCTGTCCGTAAGTACCCTACTTACGAAAAAGAAATGTACTCCATTATGCAATCTTGTCGTGAGTGGAGACATTACATTCTGGGGAGAGAGACAATCATACAAATTTATCACAAGCCACTACAGTTCATGTAGACCCAAGGCAAATTGCAGAATGACTGCCATCAGAAGTGGTCCACATACTTACAACAATTCCACCTCAACATCAAGTATAAAACATGAAGTACCAACTGAGTTGTCGATTGCCTCAGTCGACCTCCAGTCGCGCCACTCACCACGGTGCTATACTCTTGCGGCCATGAGACCTCTGGATGACCCCATCTCTATGAGATAGACCCTGACTTCTCCACCACCTACCAAATGTTGGGAGAAAACTCAATGGTCGCTAATTTCCATCTTCATGATGAGTTGTGCCATTTGGGCCATCTTTGCGTTCCATCAAGCAAGCACGTGATGCTGATTTGGGAAGCTCACTACAGTCGGGTGGTAGGGCACTTTGGCGTTGAAAAGACAGTGGCAGTGTTGCAAAAAAATTTCTACTGGCCGAAACTTCGACAAGATGTCGGCAAGTATATGAGGTCCTACACCGCTTACACTATTGCCAAACTAACCACTAAGAAATAGGGCATGTACACCCCTATTTCTACTCCTGACAAGCCATGGGAATCCATCTCCATGGACTACATGTTAGGCCTCCCATCCACCAAGAGGGGCAACAACTATGTTTTTGTGGTTGTTGATCGTTTTTCCAAGATGGCGATTTTGGCCACCTGCAAGAAGAACATCACTGCAGAGGCCACTGCCAAGATCTTCTTTGAATGTGTCTGGGTACACTTTGGGATCCCACAAACCATTGTCTCAGATCAGGACAGTTAGTTCCTCAACACATTCTCGTCGAGCCTCTGGTTAGTGCTGGATACCAAGATCACCAAATCCACTGCCTTCCACCCCCAGACAGATGGCCAAACTGAGGTCGTCAATTAGATGATCGTACATATCCCGCGCATGTACAATTCCAAGCACCCCCTCACATGGGATGAGAGTCTTCCCTATGTCCACCAGAGCTACAACTGAGCCCTGCATGGCTCAATTGGCCACAACCCCTTTCAGGTGGGGTTGGGATTCCAACCATTGGGCCCAATGGACGACCAAATCATCTCTTGCTCCATCAGAAGCTAACAAAGCCACCCAATTCATTGAGAGGATCCATCACATCTGCCAATAGGTTCATGATATTTTACAGAAGTCCAATGCCAAGTACAAGCAATGCCATGATCAACACTGAGTGCCACATAAGTTTCAAGTGGGCGACAAAGTTTGGTTGCACTTGTAGAAAGAATGCCTTACAGGGCCCCATCAGAAACTTCACCCACGTCCATACACCATCACCAAGCCTGTGGGTGACAATGCTTTTGCGCTCAACATTCCCCCTTTCCTTGGCTTGCACCCAATCTTCAACATGGCTCTCCTTTGACCATATTTGCCACCATTATTGGACACCTTAGAGATAACAGAGTAGTTGACGTCAACATAGCTCAACCCTGACTACATGCAACATGCCTCCAGTGATCAGATTGCGGACACACAGATCAAGGGCACATGACAAAAAATGATCCAACTTTATCGAGTTGTTAAAGGAGGGCAGCTCCTACACTAAGGCAAGTGGTTCACCCGGGGCCAAATTCAACAAAAAATTGCTCATCTTATGGGGCAAATCAACGCAATGGAGACCATTGCTTCCTAAGGGGGGAGGATTGATGCAGATGGATGTCGGTGGCCTCCCACCTATTCGAGCTGATTCATTTTGGCAGTTTTCTAGTTTGACAGTTTTTTTTCTTAGTTTTCGGGTCCCTGACTTGCGGGGCCGTTTTGAGGCCCTAAACAATGATTTTATGGCCCGCCACAGTAGGAGATGCCCTTTGATGGATCACAACAAAATGTGTAGTCCTCATATATACCTTTCCAACGGGCTATCATGCGCCTAAAGCGAAGATCGTATGCAAAAGCTACGACCCTGAGAAGTTGATGTACTAACTTACCCAAACGGGGCCCACATGACTTTTGGCGCTTCATCTCCTAGGGTTAGGTTTCTGGATGTCTAGGATTTTTGACATTCATGTTTATTGTAAAAATGCCTTCAGAGTCTCATTGTAATCAACTTCTTGCAAATGAGTGCAACCGTCACATCTGTTCTCAGAGATAAGCTGCCACCATTCCAACAAGTTTGTTTTCCGTTGCATTTTACAGTTTCAACTTATTTCCTTATTGCATAGAAAACCAATTTTATTGTATCTTTGTTATTCTGTGTTAAGCATCTTTTAATAATATGTATTCATTTTGTTCTGCTCATAAAATCTGGATCATACATTGATTTTCTTATTTCATGTGTTTAAATCATGAACATGGATGATTTTAAGGATGGAAATTTATTTTAAAATGTAGAAACCTTAGCGAATATTACTAATCCTTCATATGCAAAATATAAATGTTTTGCGACATTTTTGTAAATATATTCAAATTTCTAAGGATTTTTTATAGTTTGTATAAAATTTTGGTGATTTTTAAGTTAAAATAATTTTATCCTATAAAATTTGGGCGAATCATTATTAGAATAGCGAATCGTTTTTTGGGAAAAACCATGGAAAATTAGCCCCTAAAATCATCCTTGAGGTCCATGAAAGCAATCCAACATTATTAGCTTATTGTTAATTGAAGAAGAGAGAAAGACTATCCTTTAAACCACATCCTTCCAAGCAAAACCAAGAAATTAACTCTAGAGAAATGGTTAGAATTGAGACACTTAGAGTTATTTCACCAATGATGGTTACATCCAAAATAATAAGCAAGTTTGTGCAATATCTATACCCCAAAATTATAACAACTTCAAAGTTATATCATGAGAAATTTATTTAGCATGAGAGAGAGATATCTAAACTAGATAAGATTAAACAATTGAAACTAGCTTAGTGTAACATCTAGTTCCACTTAGCACATTTATATTGACTTATTCTTTGAGGACACTTGCGAGCAAGTGATCTGGCTATGATACATTATGATTATGCTTTGATTTATATTATGATGTCATTGTGATGTTAAATTCTAGATGTATATATGTATCAACATGTATTATTGATGAGTTTCCCCGAGTGTGCAAGATACACGACAAGTTGATAATGTTGATGGTATCAACGAACTTCCTTGGACTCTAGATTGAGTCAGTGAATGAACTTGTATTTGGTTTGAGTTTTGAGTATTGATTTACATGTATATATGATGATTTGATATGGATGTTATGTATATAGATTATTGACAATGTTCTTGTAAGTGGATGCAGACTTGACGACCCTTGCTAATTCGACTCACATAAGGAGTAAAGAGGTCATGCAGATAAACCAGACAATTGAGGGAGAGGTGTGGCAACGTCCCTACCACAACCTACTAGCACTCCTGCCATGACATGAACTGTAGGTTAACGATTACCTAGTTCGAGAGGTCCACGATGTTGTGAGGGCAGACTAAGACAATCGCTCACAAAGAATTCTAAGGGGCGCACAATAATGCAAAATCCTTATTCCTTAGAAGCCCTTAGTCTCTCACAGGGTCGACCAAGTGAAGTGTTGAGTCTAAGTGTCGGACAAACTTCCAAAACTAGTCAAAGAAGAGTGGCACCTTTGGAGCACAAAGGTGCGTCTTGAAGGGCACGTTGCATAATCAAATGTGAGTAATAAAAATCTAGAAGGCTTAGAAAATAAAATAAAATACTTAGACCTTGTTAGAAAGAGCAGTCAATTGATCATTAATTTATGAACAATAAAATAACAAAGAGTCTAAGTTTAAAGAGGTCTGTTTAGGTAAAACATCAAAAATGAATAAAAGGGATTTAGACTAGTAAGCAAGTAAAAGAAGAAATAAGAATAAAGTGGGTAGATGCACATGTGTGCATGAAAATAATAAAATATATTTTTAAATAAAAAAAAATTAAAACATGAGAGAATAGGCGGGTCCACATAGAGTAGCATCTTGAGTCAATCTACCACTAATCCTAACTAAAAGAAGATTCCTAATCCAACTCAAACTAAAATCTAATTAGGGGACATAAAATAAATGATAGATTGGGGAACCAAGAGACAACTAAGAGGAAAAATAAGAACAAATCAGGGAATGTGAGGGAAAATGACTTTTAAATAAAATAAAAAGAAAAATTGCTTGTGCAATTTGAGGAGAGTGTATCCCATGTAGTGGGTGAATAATTCTTTAATTAAATTATTAAAAATTAATTATTTTATGCATGAGGACATATGTTATTGAGAATTTTTTTTATAAAAGAAAATGAAAGAAAGGAAAATAGATCTTACTTTTATTATTACTGTTATGCTGTTATGCTGCCAAAATTTTATTTTCGCAAGAGGATAAATCCATTTTATTTTCGCGTGAATCGTCCGTAATTAATAATGGTGCAATGATAATAATTATTAAAGGAATAGGTTGAATCTATGCGTATCTTACTCCCCACTCCCACTAATGTTGAATCGGTTGATTATTGTCCTTTGGATTCATGATTTGTGCCCTAAAACTGAACGAGATTATCTCTGTTCCACTTTACTTATTGCTTAACTACATAACCACCAGTTTACACACAAACTTCCAAACGAGAAAATCGGTAAACTATCGACTTCTAGATGATGGCGTTTTCAGTGAATATCTGTAGCTCACAACAGTTACTATTTTTTTTAAATGAAATAATAATTATGCCGAAAGACGTACACCTATTGATAATGGGCACATTTAATAGGTTTTTAGTTCTTAATACGTTTTCTATGGACGAGATTAAATATGCCTAGAATATTCTTAGTCGTCACAATAAATGAATGGCTCTGATTTCATCCATTAACTTCCGAGCTGTTATAAAGACATCCGTTTAAATGTTTAGTTTTTACATTTACCTAATCGTGTTTAAAAATTACTGTGTTCACTAACTTATTGCCACGTCTCCTTGATTCTTGGCGTTTCATGTTTCTGCTGACGGACGTTTGGTGGCCGTGTTTTTGTGCTGACATCACCAGGGGTCGCCAGTGTTTTGTGCTAGTTTACAGTGCATGCTTGCGTTTTTAACAACCGTAAGCCGTAAGCGGAAAGTATAACAACCATAAGCCGTAAGCGGAAAATTTAACAGCCGTAAACCACCTTTTGACATTCACCAACCACGAGTTAGCGGCTGTGCTAGTTATGTTATCATTAAATGATATTGTATTAAAAGGGAGATAATTCAGAGGAATGATGGCCAAGTTGATAATAATTTGCCCAGCGATCGAGTTCGGTCAAGTGTACACGGTCGATTAGATAATATTTTTCCTGGCGATCGAGTTGGGTCATGTGTTATACGGTCAGATTGATAATATTATACCGGGCGACTAAGTTTGGCCAAGTGTTACATTTAAATTTTAACCGAAAGTTATTCCTTAGTTTTATCCGATTGCCAAAACTCTGTAGCTAACAATGGATGCAATTTTTTTATTTTTTTTAATTAATTAATGATCCTGTTTTGTTTGATCAGAAATCGATATTGTCTAAAGATAGCGATGAAATTGAGAAATGACGAACATTTTGTTTATTGTTTTACTCATTAGGCATGCGTCGGAGATGATAAATTAATACATGCCTTATTATTAATATAATATAATAATAATAAGACCAACCATCCTTATATAAAAAATATGTCCCTTTAGAAATAATTCTATATGCATATAATAAATTTGTTTAGAGCGGTGCATTTTATAATAATTCTATATACATATACCCTAAAATTGATGTTGAAGGGTGCATTTTGGTGTAAGATTACATTTGTCCTCCATTGAAAGTGTGTTAATGATTGATTAAGTTATTGGTAAATTAAAGGAAAACAAAATCTTATGAAAGAATAAGTAATATATATATATATATATATATATATATATAAACACACGTAATCTAAGGGAATATAAGATCTAAGTGGAAGGTCATAAAAAATTATTAGTGAAGTAATTCCTATTTGTATTGGAATATTTGAGTAATTGATAATTAAGCATAGTATTTTTCTTTAGTAGATGATTGACAGATTTTTAGATTAATATGAAATTTTAGGAAGTTTTTGATTTATTGACTTTGAAAATTGCATAGGTATTATATGATAAATTCCAATAAATATTGACTTAGATCTTGAAAATTGCATAGGTATTATATGACAAATTTCAATAAATATTGACTTAGCATGGATTGTAGTTTATAAGCATTGTAATGTATGCATGGTTTGTATATATGTAAATAATCATAAAAATTGTGATCGCGTGATTATATATTTGTATTAATAAGTTAATAATGAAAAGAATAACCATAGTTATAGAACCTAACTTCTAGTCAAGCAAGCAGAATAACATAATTGTTGTTGTAAATAATTAGGTCATGCATAGTGAAGATAAATTTATTGCGGAATCTTGCGAAACCTTGTGTCACTAGGTTTTTCTTGCATCTTTACTGGAATCTAGGTTTTTCTTGCATTTTTATCGGAATATTATGAAGTATTGGACGAGAGAAAAGTAAAAAATTTGTCAATTGAGTTAGCTTTTCTTAATCAATAAATTAATGTCGATTTTACTCACAATATCATTAAGTTAGACTTGAGTTTTGTTCTTCATAAGTTTTCACATTCATGTATTGCTTATATCTCGTTGATCCCAAGGGGTTAGTTGTTACACTTAGATCTAATAATTTAATTAAAAAAAAATTAAATCCTTTAAAATCTAGATTTCTTGTAAAACAAATTAAAGGGGAAAAGGGAAAATTAAATTGACATGGTTAGGAAAAGAAAGAGAAAAACCCTAGTGCTATCATTGGGCATGGAGTCTTTGCGACCACTTGGGTAATTTTCCCTCTTCACCTGCAATGTTGAAGTCCCCTCACATCTCCTAGAGAATGCTTGGTGAGCATCAAGCTAGGGTTCCTGGACTACACAAGATTCACAGGGAGGCTAAACTAATTATAGATTCAAGCTAAGTATTGCAAACTTTGAAAATTAAAGCATAAATTTAGGGTAAGAAATTAAAACCCTATGATATTCAATCTCAATATTAAGACCTAGATTTTAAAATTCACAAAGAAATAAAATAGAAATTCATCATACCTTATTTGCATTGTTTACCTTGCAATAGCTCTTTCCTCAATGAAATTTGCATGCCAAAACCCTTCTATTACTAACCTAAGACAAAGTACTCAAATAAATAGAGAAGAAAACACACCAATATTGAGCAAATAAGTCTTTTCATTCCATTTAAAACCATTCCAAATGGGAGTAACAACCTCCTTATACACACGAGAAGCCTCTCAATACCATATAATGAAAACCATGATCTAGGATGAAACTATGTGCTCATTCCATGTGCTAGAATAAAACCCTGAGCCTAAAACCATGTTTCCAAGCCAAAACCATGGGAAATTTCTTAATTTGTTATAACAAACTCCTTAAAGGTAGGGCACCCTCATCAAAGTGAGAAAATGATAACTAATTTTCCCATGTGTAGTCCATGAGGAAGCATAAACAAGTGTGCCCTCCTAATTTTGAGAAAATCTTCAACTAACTCCACACGTGTGGGTCAAAAGGAGGCCCTAGAAAAAAGGCACCCCTAACTAAACCAAAATTGTGGATAATTTCATGCACATGTGTCAGAGATGAGTGGATAAGGAGGTGCACCCCTTCTACAAGGATATATATAGAGTAGTCTAAACGTTCTACCTTTTGGTTGTTTTCTGACGATTTTTTTCTGTTTGATTTTGCCCAAAATCCGGTGAAGAATGGTTGGATTTGAATATTTGAGTGGCTAAGTTTGTATAATCAAAGTGTACCAAAGGTTTTTCAGCATGATGAATCCATTTATGCATTCAAAAATGCAATTTAAACAACAAAAAATAGAGATTTTGTCCAAATTTAAATCACATGTTTCCCACCAAAAACACCAAAAGGTAGAACATTTAGCCAACACCTATAGAAATCACAAATATGAGGAGAAAAGATAAAATTCAGCTTGGAGAAGGATTCTTACACGTGCCAAGTGGGTATATGCCCATGTGGCTCATACAATGTTCCATATGTTGCCAAGTGTACAAAGTGTTGATGTGGACACTTCTGTGATTATGTGGCATCCTTTTCATTGTCCACTATGCTATCATGGATCCCAATGTAGTGACATAGATCCCAAGAAAATTTACATGGATCCCAATGTTTCTAAATATGGACAAATCTAGGTACACATATATTAATGCAATGACACAGATCTCGAGGCATAGTGCACTGATTCCAATGTGGGGTGCCCACCTATAACGCTGCATCAAGCTTCAAGAAAAGTCATTAGGAAACAAATATCAAGTAATATCTTCTAACAATAACTGAATATAGGTTAATTTTATACATTGCTTAAGTTTACCATGGTAGGACAACTTTACCCCTATTACATGTGTCAATTTCCTAGGAAAAAATGTATTTCCTAAGTAATTTGGTTAGAGATAGGAAAATTTAATGAATAATTGATGGAAAAGGGAAGGGGAACTTTATTTTTTTATCCTCAAAGTCATATTAATTGATGTATAAGGTCTTTTACTAGTCCAATTTTGTAAGCCTTTGAGAAGGAGCTTTACTTAGAGTTAAAACCTTGACACCTTTTTATTACCCCCTTTCGTATTTTCTTTGATTTTTCTTGGTCCTTTTTCTTTAGATACACATTTTTATCATAGGACCTTAGGGATAGGCCTTTAATGAGGTGGCATGGCTCTAACTTCATCATTATTATTTTTTTAATTATTGCTCTTCACCTCTAGCCTTTTTATCTTTATTTGAATTTGGCTTACATTCTTCTTCATTTAGACCTTGCTCGATGACATTAGATAAGTCAAACATAAGTAGGGATAATATTTTTTATGAATGGGATGGTAATGAAAGGGAAAGGATATAAAGTATTAGATGTGGTTAGTGTATGGATACACTACTCAACTAAGTCACCAATAGTACAATTAGTCCTAAGTCATGAAATACTTATCTAAGGATAATTATGTCACCCCATGGTACATAAGAAAAAATAATAAACTTATTATAGTTAAGAACTGTTATAAGATCTAACCAATGTTTATTACTTTCATGATAAGTTTATAAACCATCACACAACTTATGGATAAGAAAAACACACATGAAATCATAGCACATCAACTGAAAAGATGAAGTATGAAGTACCATCTGCGCAAGCGCATATCATCTGAGGTGAAAAGCATATGAGCTGATATACCATGGTAGATTCATATGAAAGATATCATAGATTATGGAAGATTTGGAAGATTAGACCTAAACTGTTATATATGAGTAGGAAAGCTCATCCAAGCAACATCAATGCACCCATGAGAGGGTGGTATAGAAGTAGTTTCCCTTGAGTGGGAAACATGGTCACATAAAGTTTCAAGAGGGAATTTTCACCCATTTGCTTTTCATATTTCCATCAAGTTGTACAATTTGTACTGTGCCCTCACTAGTAATTTGCACCACCTTATAAGGTCCTTGTCAATTCATTTTTAGCTTCTCAGGGTGTTTCCAAAATTATTGTCATACATTAATACTAGATCAACCTATGCAAAATGCTTGTGTTGCATATGTTGGTCATGGTAGGCCTTTTAATGCTACTTTTGGGGTATTTCATGGTACCCACGCAAAAACATATGTTCCTATAATTGTACCAACATCCCCTGTCTATCTTGCAATTACTACGTCTCTAACATCTGCATGGCTATGGTCGCTAGTAGGCTTGGTATCAAATAATAAAGCGACATCACCACCTCCATCCAATATACCAAGTTTAATGGTGTGTTTATCAAGGTCTTATACGTAGTCTAGTACACCTATAAGGTGACAAGGATCCTTTCATCTCAATCATCCAAATGATTGAACACACCTTGATCAATACATGTTCTTAGATCTTATTGAATGCTTTTTCCATTCCATTGGTTGATCGGTGGTATGGTGTTGTTTTGTGATGATGGATGATAAAATATTTTACCAACATGGATACCATGCCTCCTATGAAGTGATAACATTAGTCAGTGGTGACACTATGTGGACATCCAAACCTTGTAACTATATGGTAAAAAATGAATATGATTGCAATATTTGTTGAACATATTTAGTAGCAACAATATTGGCTCAATGTGTCAGATAATTTGTAGCTCTGATGATATACCAAGGCCTCAAATAACATGTTGAAAGATTTATGGGATCTATTGGTTATTACTTTATCTACTATGGTCTTACTTTAATGTCATAAGTTGACCCATGTTCAGATTTGAACAAGCTTCCAACAAAAGCCCTCTAAAACTATCGCCCCCCTTGGTAAACCAGAAGGCATCACAGTACATAGGGTGCATTGCAAAGTATCACTCGAGATAGTTCTATGGGTGGCTACAAAACTCATATGCTTGTAGCCTGGGAATGAATGAGGATCTATGATTAACCCCGATGACCTTTAATCATTCACTAGTCATACATTTAGATTTAGTATACTGTTATTCTTACTCATGCATATAAAATATCATATCTAAATAATTCACTCATTCATTTATCTAACATCTAATCATCAAAATCAAAGAATATACATAACATTCAATCACATAATGCAGGGTCTACCGTGGTTCACCCCTCCTGGGATACGTCCACAAATATTTGGCTATTTTTCTCTTTTATTATCTTTGATTCAAACCTATAGCGCCTCATGCATTACCACTCTTCCTCAATACAGGTCAAGATCTTACAATGAAGTGGACTAGATCGCACTAGGATCCTCAGCCTATGATCTAACCCTCAAGATCTACCTTAATCCCTCGCCCCATCTCAACAAATTACAACATTAGACCAGACTTACAATAACTACTAACAAGGTTCAAACACGCTATTATCCAACCAACTTCGAACCCCCTTTACCTAGACCTCATAGGTACCTATTTATACATATTTTTCGACTTACCAACTATTACATTCTCTTACCAAAACCCTAACCCTATCCTGGCTAGGTCTTCTTGCATGCGTGCCTCGCATGCCTTCCTCTTCTGCATGCGTGTCTGTTTTACACGTGCTGATCCTTCTGCATGAGCATCTACCTTACACGTGATGATCCTTCTGCATGTGAATTCGCCTCCCATGTCATGTCTTTCCCTCAAAGATGGACTGCGCCCAACAGGCCCCCAACATTGACATTGTGACTCATCACGAGTCACTTCCTAACTCCTGTGTTTTCCACTGCTTGTGCCAGTGCTTCGTACATGTCTACTATCTGCTAGCACTACTCCTGAGCCCGACTTCTCTTTGATCTCATGTCTTCGACCACCTGTGTAGTGACTGACGGTCTTAAGATCTCACCCCCCTCCAAGCCTATCTGTTCGAGGAATGCTTTCGTTGCGTGGATTTCCATGACCAACTATTCTTCCTTTTCCTGTAGGGGCTCAAGCTGATCCAGTCGTGCGATTTTTTGTGCCTATAGTGCTTTTTCTTCTGCCTGAAGGTTCTTCATTTATGCGGCCATCTTAATATTCTTTAGAAGTGACATTGTCCTCTGTTGCTGCTTGACATCTGCCATTGCTGCATGCAATTTATCTTCCTTTCCTTGCAATTATTGTAGGCTCCCATCTTCTAATAGCTGGGTCCATAGCTGGTCGCTCTTCTCAAGCAGTTCTACCACCCTATGTATGTTCTGCATGATGTTTTCTGCAATGATTGTCACGTCTTGCTGTCTTTGCACTCGGACTGCTGGGGAAGTCGTAGGTACCACGCACTCCTCCAGTTCCTTGATCTTCTCTTTATATTGTTGTAGAGTCCGCACTATCTTTTTTATATTCTCCTCCAAATATGTTTCCTCTAATACTGTGTCATCTGAGATAGCTTGAAAGACTACGTCTATCTCGGTCTCCATCTGGTCCACGTTTTTCCACGCTATCTCTTTCCTCTGTCATTCCTGGCAGATGGCTTCCTTTAGTACCATATTTTCTTCCTGCACTATTTGTAGATTCGTCGCGTCAGACCTTGCTCTTGACTGAATCCTTTGCATGATGCTAACTTGTAACTTATACAATGCCTTTGTTGGTATATTGGGCATCACCAAGTCTAACGTTTCGATATCCTTCACGGGCTTCTACACCATTTCCTCATCGATGAACAACATATCTTGTGTTATGATAAAGTTAACACTTCCCTGTACTGTGATTTGTACTGTTTCTCCGACAGGTGCTCCTTCTCTTACTGGAGCCGGTTTGTCCTTTTGTTGATGTTCTGCCTTGATCCTCAAGTATTCTAGCATGTTTTTTACCTCCTATACCTATTCCAAAATTGAAGCTTGACAATTTTTTGCATTTTCCCATACTTCTGACAGTCGATATTCTACTGTCGTGGCTATCAACTCTATGTCATCTGCTGTCAGTGAGGTTTCCATTTGTTTCTTATGGGCCTTTGCTTTCTTCTTGGCACAACTTACTTACTCCACTATTCTCTTTCTTTGGGTGCCTGGCTGTTCATATGCTTCAGGCATCTGTGTATCCATGTATGGTATCCTGCTCAAATTCTTCGTCCATGGTTACATCTTGTGCCTCTGTCTGCACTTCCTCTGCACTCACCTGTCCTATCAGTCCTCCTGGTGCTTACTCTGTAGCCTGTGGACCCTATGTAGGACCATGATATGACTTCTTTTCTGTCCTAGTGTTCTTTCGAATGGAGCTTCTTTCCCCCACTGTACCTATTATTTTTTTCTTTTGCTGGCTAGTGCCATTCCTACCTATCTGTTGCGCGGGGATTGTGCTACTCTATGTCTGGACTTGTACTGGTGGCGTTGCTCTTGGAATCTCTGGTACTTTCCACTCCTTAGGCCACTCTTGGATCTCCATGTTGATGTCCTGCGTCGTCACACAATAATTCAGTTGCAACCACTCCTTGGTTGGGTTCCTCTTTGTCTATAGCCACATGCTGTGACGTGATGAGCGAAAATTCGCTATCTGTCCATACACCTGGACAATTTCTAGTGAGATTCTCCATGTATCTTCCACGCTATTATGAATCTCTGTAAGTAGTGCATGAACATGTCATTGTTGACTTTCTTTACCTTGGGATCTGCTATGCTTCGCAGCGATGTGTAGCACGCTGCACCGCATTTTCTTGTCCTTGGCATGAACATCATATATGTTGGTTCATGCCACCCCATAAGTTCAATGAGGATGAGTAGCTGCAAATAGTGGAACTCAGAGCCCTAGCCTTGCGCATCCTTACAATCTTCTAGGATTGAGTTGAGTAGGTACAGGACCCAGCTCATAGAGCTCCCCTTTGCGCACTGTGCCGCAACTGCTACTACTCCCGCATACACTTCTTCTTTTCGACACTTGCACATTAATTTGCAACCGAGCAATCTGGTTGCAAACCAATTCATAGGATCATTGATGTCATTGATCTTGATTCCTCTATTCCCCCTCTCTATGCCATACTTCGCTTTAATCTCATCGGAGATGGCCTTTGCCCGAGTCTTGTCTTCTAGGTATTGCTCTGGCTTCTCCCCATCTGTGGGTAGTTCTGTAATCTCCGTGATGAGGTAAACATTAATCGGTACTAGCCTGCCCATCTATAGGATGCCTCCATGCACCCTTGCTAGCAACTGTTTAACACATGCATTTATGTATTTCCTGCACCTGAAGTGTTGTATGTCTAAGAGGTTTATGATACCTATGTTGTATAGGTCTAGGATCCATTGTGTAGGCTCCAATAGTGGCGTGCCTAATGGACCCTCTCCCCTGCCCTCTAGGTAGCTCTGAGTTGGCAAATATGGAAACTTTGTGGCATCCGAGAAATTGTGGTCGGAGTATTTAAGATCGTCGACTCCTCCTACCGTGTTATCTCCAACTTTCACTTCATTGGGAATTTTCAACATTTCTATACTTAGCTCTGCCTGAGTGCGTTGCATGCCTTGTGTACTGGTTTCTTCTCTTAGCTTCTTTTTCCCTTGTGGGGATGGTACTCCCCCCTCTTGCTCTGTTTCCTGCTCTGGTTCCAACTTGAGGCCCCGCTGCGTGGAGTCCATGGCCGATTCTTCTTCCTATGGCCCTTTTCCTCTGGATGTGTTGAATTCCGTCTGCTTGACATCCTCTACCAGCTGGTCGGGCTTCTGTGTGGATTATTTCTCCTTCTCCACATGTAATGTAGTTTGCTCATATTCCGGTGTGTGCATTTCATCCACATCCACCACAATCGACATCTCATTGGTTCCGCCTTATGGTCCCCGTGTGCTACTCTGAGTGCTTCGTCCAGTTCTTCCTGGTGCTCCAACCCACGGTGGTGACATGGTGGTTAAATCCAAACGACAAGCTCTCAACTCAATGGATGATAGCGTAATTTACCCTCTATCGTTATTCTACTCGACTCGACATTTTTCTCCTTAGAAAAAATCACAATGGGTTGGTTTTCACCCCTCTTTCCAACTTTATAGTGTGATGGGGAAATGACAGCTGTGTCGCACTAATACTTGTCACTTTTTCCCCTTTTCGTTATGTTTGTTGCACACGGTACCTTTTTACGCGTTAACCGTTCTTTTGCGTGTTGTGTTTTCGAACCTGGTTTTCTTGCAACGCCCCATTCTGTTTGCCCAACCCTATTCTATCGAGGCCCTCCATGTGCACTGAATTATTCTTATTTTTATCCCTTTTTACTTTTTGTGGTTTTTTTTTACTATCTACGTAACTCTTTACTGCGCGGTAACTTCCTAAGTACTAGGAGGTCGACTGTCCCTATACAGCTTCAGTCGACTCCCATTGATCATTCCTCTGAGTTCTGTACCTCTTAAATCTTTCAACTGTACAACTCCCTCATCTGTGACAGTCTTCACTTCATATGGTCCCAACTAATGCATTCTGAATTTTCCTGGATGCTGAAGAAATTTACTGTCATACACCAAGACTAGATCTCCTTCCTTGAAACTCTTTCTTTTAATATGTCTGTCATTCCAAGCTTTGTCCCTTGCTTTCTGTACTTTTTGGTGAAATCCTGCTAGAATCCTATCTTCTTCCATCACCATCAACTGACTTAGCCTTTCTTGTACTGGGCCTCATTTTTTCATGTTAGTGATTGTTGCTAAACACAGACTATGTACCAAAATTTCTAATGGCACCACTGTTTCTTGTCCATACACCAACTTAAATGGTGTGTGCCCTGCCAACTTTTTGCATGTAATCCTGTATGCCCATAATACTCCTGGTATCTTCAAGTCCCAATCGTCCCTGTTGACATTGTAGATCTTTGTCAATGCACTGTCTAGAATCTTATTAAAGGCTTCCACTATTCCATTTGCTTGAGGGTGATATGGTGTACTCTTTTAATGATAGACTTCAAACTCCTCAGCCATAGCTTTGATAGTACTATTGATGAAGTGAGTGCCTTGGTTACTCATCAAAATCCTTGGGCATCCAAATCTAGTGATCACTTTCTCAAACAAGAAGTGTGTTGCTGTCTCTGCACTGCAATATTTTACTGGTGCTGCTTCATCCCATCTCGTTAAGTACTATGTTGCAGTAATGATATACCTTGCTCCTGACCTTTTTGCTGGTGGATTAATTGGTCCCACAAAATCTATTTCCCATTTGTCGAATACTTTCAAGGTTACTTGTGGTCTCAGGGGTATCCCGTCTCATCTATTAGGTTTTCCAACCCTTTGACATACATCACATTTCTGGTAGTAATCCTTTGCATCTTTGTGAATGGTCGACCACCATAGTCCAGCGTGCAATAAATTCTGTGTGATATCTTTTCCTGCATAATGTCTTCTAGCTATTCCCTCATAGGCCTCTACTAAAATCCTAGGTCTTTCATGTTCTAGTATACATCTTCTCAAGATGTTGTCTGCACCCATATTGTATAAGTGTTCTACAATCAATTGATAGTTTGCAGCTCTGACTACCAAATTTTTCTTCTACGCAGTGTTGAATTCTTGTGGCGCGGTCCCTGTACTCAAGTATTGAATGATGTCCGCAAAATATTCCTCAACTACTTGGACTGAAAATAATTGTGCATCATGGAAGTTTTCCTCTAAATTCATAGGTTCTTCTCCATTGGTGATCCTTGACAGGTGATCAGGTCCTGCATTCAACTTCCCTGGTTTGACTATCACTTCAAAGTCATATTCCTAAAACAACAGTAACCATATACAAATTCTCCCCCCCAACACTGGATTATTGACTAGGTATTTGAGGGTAGAATCGTCTATGAACATTTTAAAGTGTTTCCCAAGTAGGTAGTGTCTGAACTTCTATAGTGAATATACCATTGCTAAGTCTTTCCTTTCTATAGTATTGTAGTTCTTCTCTGACTCTGACAATTTTCTACTTGTAAATGCTATAGGATGGTCTAACTCTCATGCTCTTGGATGCGCCAGAATAGCTCTAAGTGTTGTTGTTGATGCATCTACATGCACATGGAATGTCTCTTCCCAATCCGAGAATACTAATATTGGTGTTGTTACCATTTTCTCTTTTAGAGTGTCCAATCCTTGTTGACATTCCTCATTCCACTAAAATTTACTATCTTTCCTCAACAATTTCTCCATCGATGCTATGATCTGCGCATACCCTTTTATGAATTTCCTATAGTAGCATGTGTGTCCCAATGTTTCTTTCAATTGGCGTACTGATTTCAGTGGTGGTAAATTGACAATCACGACAATCTTGGCAGGATCTACTAGTAATCCTTGTTTGCATAATATATGGCCCAACAATATCCCAAAAGGTGTCCCAAAGATGCACTTCTTGATATTTAATGATATCTTGCACTACTTGCATCTTTCCAACATCAGCCTTAATACTTCTACATGGTATTTCAATAGAATGTAGACTGTCCAATCATCCAGATATACCTCTAAAACCTAGTGGATGAAGTTTTTGAATACGGCTATGACTACTCTTGAGAATATTGCTGGTGCATTCTTTAGTCCAAAAGGCATGATTTTGTACTGGTAGGATCCCCATTCCATGGAAAAAGTGGTCTTGTACATATCTTTTGGGGCTATCTTGATCTGATGGTAGCTCGAGAATCCATCTATGAATGAGTATGCTTCATGGCCTCCTACATTCTCTAATACCTCATCTATAAAAGGGGTAGGGAAAGGGTCATGTAGGCAAGCATCATTCAACTTCCTTAGGTCGACACATATCCTTATCCCTCCATGCTTCTTCTCTTGAACTACCATCGAGCTTACCCATTCAGATTCCTCCACTGGTTCTATGATTCCAACCTCCAACATTCTGTCAATTTCTGCTTTTACTTTCTGCTTATATATTGGGTTCAATCTATATGGTCGTTCTCTAACTGATCTAGCCTCATATTTGAGAGGTATATTCATATCTCCTAGCTCTCTTGCTATGCCTTTCATCTCTGTAAAGGTTGTTGGGAACAGGTCATTATACTCTCACAGTAACTCTGTTATGCTTTTAACTATTTTCTCATCCCAGTAGTCTCCAATGCTGGCCATTTTGGGATTCTCAATTGTCCCAATGTTGAATTTCTTCACCTTGATTGGTGCATCAAACACTTATGATTCCATAGGTGGACCTTCCACCCCTCTTTCACCTTCAATTTCTGTAATCTAAATGTTGTGCGGGTCATCTTCATCTGGTGCTTCTTCCTACAGATGGTAGCATGACAATAGTTCTTTCACCGTCTGTCTGTTCTACTGTTGATATTCTGTCATAAGTTCAACTTCTAGTTCCCTAATGAATGCAACCCCTCTAATTTGTTTGAGTGCTGAATCAATGTTGGGGTTCTCATGTTTAAATGAGAAAGTGATTGTGAAATTTTGATGTAACGTTGTCCATTTTGCAGTTCCTTTGCACAGTTCTTGGTCTATATACCAATTTGCTGGAATCCCTTCCAGTGTGTGAATAAAGTGACGAGGTCATTATTCTGGTGGTGTCATTATCCATAGTGTTCTGCACCTATGCAAGTGTTTTGCTGGTTTTCCTTGTCTGTCATACCTTTCCAATTGATTGCTTCCTTGTTCTACGCCAAATCTGATGCGCAGTAACCACATACATTGGTACTAGTCCTTGATTGTCTCTTTGTGCGCACCCCACCATCGTGCATGTGTTTCCTTAAGTGCTATGTCCAAATATAAAAGCCTATGATTTTCTAACACTTCATCTTCGTATCTTGTGAGGAATTCCTCTAGTTCATTCACCTCATGAAAGCTAGGAGGTTCCTCTTATCTCTGTACCTACCCATCTTACTGCGCGGTCTATTCTTATGCACCTTTTTGTGGAGACTTCATGTAATCTCTGCTGCCAATTCTCCAACCCTGTATCTGATTTTGACGCGCATGACATGATACTTCTCCAACTGAGTACCCCATCTGTAGTTGGATTCACATAATATTCTTCTTGCGCAGTGGTTCTGTATAATTGGTTAATTTCCTCCAGGTCTAAACAAGTGGGTTCTACAAACCTTTCTCTTTCTGATGGATCCAATGGTGCAATGGCTCTGTACTCACTTGACTCAAAATTCATATTCCTCGTCTTTAGATTTATTATGGCCTAATTATCATATGCCCAATCCAAGACAAGTAATGCTAGATAATGTGTTGTACCATCCACAATTTCTATCACTTCAAAATCGACTTTAGTGCGCACTCCATCCAGATCTACTATCACACCCTTTAACCTTCCAATTGCTAGAACCCTGTGTTGATTTGCTAATTTCAGCTGAACACGTGAATATCCTAATGTGGGATCTCCCATACATTGCCATGTCTTCTTGGGTAGTACATTCACTTCAGAGCCTAAATCTAGTATGATATCCCCCATGTTGAAATCTCCAATGTTTGCATTCAATCTGAATTCTCTGCTTGTTCTCCTCCTCGTATGCAAATGATTAATTGTTTTCTGTTCGAGCTTTCCCTCTACTTATGTGCTACATCTTTCTAACATATTTTGTAACACTTTCATAGATGATGGATCATTTAGTAGTTTAACACATGACTGTATAAAATCCTTTATGGTACTTACTTGTCGTATAGGCTGTGCTTCATTAGTGTGATCCAACGATGAAGGCATCTTGTACGCTGGTACATCCTGAGTATACTGTGTAGTTGATGTGGATGCAATGTCTGGCTTCAATAATTCTTTTCTGGCTTGCTTGAATATATCCTTTTTGTTCTGCGCATCAAATTGCTTCTGTGGTTCAGTGTTCTTCTTTACCCATTGGTGTTGTGATGGATCTTGTCTTACTGTGTCATCTCCTGTCTTAGTTCCTATGTGCGTAACTTTGTTGATATTTCTTCCATCATCCCTTGCTTGTGCATAAATTCATTAAAAATTTTGGTTGTTCTGATTTATCTTTTCCTAGATCTTCCCCAATAGTGTCGGACAATCTTCTGTGTCATGATCAGATTCACGACAATACATACATGTCGCAGGTGGAAGTGGACATTCTCTTGCATAGTGTCTTGGTTGTTGATAGTTATGGAATAACATTGGTCCTATGCCTCTTCCAAATCTTCCTCTACCTCATCCTCCACCTCTGTAGCCAGGTTGATCTCCTCGCGGTGCGTTATACTGTGGCACCTAGTTATACTGCGCGATATTATACTGTGGTTGCGTGGTATTGTACTGCGGCTGCGCAGTGTTATATGGGGCTAGTACTTGGTTAAAATGTGGTGCAACTTTCCCTATCATCATCTCTGCCTACACCTTATAGGTTTCTGATGTTCTTTCCCTCATCAGCTCCATTTTCCTACAATCTTTGTCATCATGGCCCACTGACTTGCAAAAGTTTCAATATGAACTCTTAGGCACTGTCTCGTATTTCTGCATCATTGGGAAGTGATATGGATCATGCCCTTGTGTCTTACAAATCTCACACCATAGTCCTCTGATGGAAAAGGGTTTGGAAGTCCCATTGCCATGTACTACGCGAATGTTGGGCATTTGTTCTTGTGGTGTCCTTCTGTCCTACATGTGTTACACCAAACGACTTCTCTTTTTTCCTTAAACCTGTTCTAGTTTAATTGAAATGTTAGATTCTTCGGGTCTTCCTTGAGCTCCTCTATTGCTGGATCTATTTTCTGATATTGGTTCTCTTCTAGTTGCAAGGCTGCCCATAGAGCCTCTACTTGGATCTGAAACTTCTACTATCTCAAGGGGTATTTCAAATGTGGTAGTAATGAATTGACAAACACATGCCTATGTTTCATATCTGTCATGACATACTTCAACTTTCCCTCTAATCATTTGAACCTATGGTCTATCTCCCAGACATATTCTCCTAGTTTCTGTCTGATCTCTATCATCTCATTCATGTATTTATCCTCTGATCTTGACTTCTGGAATTCATTTATCAACATCTTCTTGATATACACAATCTTTCTGGTTGTTCCTGGTGGATTGTTTACAACTAAGCTCATGTACCAATCCAGTGCACAGTCTCTTAGCGTGATGGCTAACTGCACAAGTTTAGTTTCCTCATCTGTGATCTTCGTTACTTCCCAGATCTTTTCATAGATGAACAATTGTTTCTTAGGGTCCTCCAATGCCTCTCCCTTGAATTCTAGTAACCTGATGGTGGGATCATGTCCCGCCATCCTAAATGCTGAACTATTACCTCCGCATGGTGTAGATCCTTGACTAATGCTTCCTGAACTTGCTCCCCCAGTTGTTGCTCCCTGTGTATATGTACTTCCTGCTACATTTCTTCCACTGAAATTTGTTTGTCTAAATGGTGGTGTTCTTTCTGGTGTATTAGTCACACATGGGTTTATGGGTTCCACACTAACACTGATATGGATAGGATTTCTACCTCTAGTTTCTTCTCTTGTACCTCTTGTCTTCCTTTCATATATCGCGCACATGATTTCCTCAATCTGCTCCATAGCCCGGAGATCCTCTACCTCTTCTTCATCACTTGCTAAGCCTTTTCTTGCGGCTATGGCTCTCTTCTTATTGTTTATCTTATATTGGTAGAGTACTCCACTGCGCATTCTTCCAGCTCTTTCCATGATCTGCTTGATCTAGTATTCCTCCATCATGATTGGATCCAAGGCCTACTCCTTATTTCCTTTATCCATTTCTTCCTCCATTTCTCCGTCTCTTGTCAGTGCTTCCCCCCTTCCCCCATGCACACAGGGAAGTTTAGCTTTCTGAGGCCATTGTCATTACAAATTTGTTATACAATAACATCTTGATGGAAGTGTACAACGATCTGATATACCTACCTCTAGGTCCCTTCAATAACTCTTGCTCTACTGCGCTGTAAGACTTCACAGTATCTACTGCAAATTCTGTGATAAATCCTGGAACAATGTTGTCAAACTAGAAATCTACTGCACACGTAAACTTATTTTCAACTTGTTGTAACTGCACGATTTCAATAGGATTCCATTCTAGATGTCCGATTCGATTTGCAGGGTGGTTGTCTTTCAACCTCAATATCCACTCCTGCAATACATGCAGGAAATCACAAAAAAATACTTCATGCAAGTCGCTGAATACATACTTGTCCAGATATTTACGTGGTGTTAACTTTGGGTTTCTGTTATCTTTCTACGTAAATTCCATCTCCTTTTTTTTCAACTAGCTCTCAATATCTGCCTTCATTAGGTTCCATGGTCTCAACATCCCCTTTTATATTCTCATTCTTTTAACATTGTTTCATCAGATCTTCACGACTCTTC
>ML808593.1:104200-131812 GCA_009831015.1 Picea engelmannii | reverse complement strand
CCTTGCTATACCACACTTCTTACAGAATTCTTCGAATTCATTTCCGCATAATTCTCCACCATTATTTGTTCTCAATACCTTTATTTTCTTCTCTGTCTGATTTTCTACCAGAGCCTTAAACTCTTTAAATTTATCAAATACCTAGGATTTCTTTCTAAGAAAATAAATCCATGTGTTCCTTGAAAAATCATCTATGAATGAAACATAATACATAGATTTACCTAGGGATGGAACAAGAACAGGTCCAAACACATCATTGTGTTTCAACTCTAAGATCCCCTTTGCTCTTGTAGCACCAGATGGGAATCTTACTCGATTCTGTTCACCATATATGCAATGTTCACAGAAATCAAAATCCAGAGTGAAATTAGACATACCTTCAATCATACCTTTACCTTGTAGTGTTCGAAGGCCTTTTTCTCCAACATGTCACAGTCTTTGATGCCACAACATGGTCTTCTTTTTAGGGACAATATTGGTCTTGTCTTCTTTATTTGTCTGCTTAAGGACAACAGAACTGTTACACCCATTAGTATAAGTGCTTCCCAACAACTTGTACAGAGTTCCACACCGAACTCCCCTCATCAACACCATTGCTCCTCGTACCATCTTGCAAGTGTTCTTTCCAAATACAATATCCACTCCTGCATCATCCATCTTGCTTACAGATATTAGGCTCCTGGATAGTTTTGGAATGTGTAGAACCCCAGGGAGAGTTCTAATCCTTCCATATTTTAGCAACAACTTAACCCTTCCATGTCCAAATATTTTTTCCATCGAGTCATCTCCTAGGAATACATCACCACCATCATATTTTTCATATTCAGAGAACCACTCCCTGTGAGGAGTCATATGGTATGATGCACCTGAGTCGATCAACGATACATCACGATCTGCATGTGTACTTGTATATGCTAGGTAAACATCACCTCTTTCTTCAGTGGAGGTTTTCGCCTTTGTGGAAGAGGTACTATCAGATCCCTTTGGTTTTTCAACCTTCTTAGACTTGCAATCTTTCTTACAATTCCATGTTTTACCACACTTTTAGTATTTCCTCAAAGATTTTCCTAGAGACCTAGATCTACCTGTAGATTTAGATCTCCACCCTGAAGGCTTACTAGGGTTCCTGTCTTGGGTATGCCCTCTTACAAATAAAGCATCTGTGCTGTGACCATCCATGCTTTTTCACCTCATCTATTCAGATAACAAGGATGCAACTACATCCTCATACTTCAATGTAGATTGAGTGGTACTACCTATTGCTACAACTAGATTATCCCAAGAGTCTGGCAAAGAACATAAGAAAGTAATATACTTATCTTCTTCTGCAATCGTAATATTAACAGAGCCAAGTTGACTTACCAGAGTATTAAAGACATTTAGATGTTCTCTCACAAAATCTCCATATTCCATCCTAAGATGATACAACTTCTTTCTAAGAAACAACTTATTTACCAGGGACTTTGATTGATACAAATTCCCCAAATTATCCCATAGTTCCTTGGCTGTAGATTCTCCTAAGACATTCAACAACACCGAATCTGCCAGGCATAGTCGAATAATACTCCTTGCTCTTCTGTCCAACTTCTCCCAATCTTCCTTAGACATACCAATAGGTGGTGTACTGGTAGTTTGTGTATTGGTAGGTTGTGTACCAGTAGCCTGTGTGCTAGTAGACGATGTACTAGTAGGTTGTGTACCAGGATCCACAACGATCCATTGTTATTTGTCTACAAGAAGGTCCTCCATTTTCAGCTTCCATAGCTCAAAGTTTTTACCATTGAACTTCTCTATCTTGATTCTAGAAGAACTTGCCATTCCTCTTTCTACACTCAAATCACCACTACAAAAGCTCCCACTAAACCCAGGTTTATCACAGACCCAAGATAAACTTGATCTATCAAGACCGAGCCAAACCGTCAACAACAAAGGCGTCCCTTTGAAGCCAAAAATGAGCTCTGATACCACATGTAAGTTTTAAACCTGTGAAGTAAAGCAATGCATATAGATTCTTAAGCAAAACAAAATTTAATCAATGGTTCATACACAGAGTACACAGAGATTTTATATTGGAAACCCTCAACCGGGAAAACCTTTCTTATATTCATTATATCGAATTTCACCGTTCACCATACAATATATACAATGTTTTTAGGTATTCCGTAGATACCAAAACCCTAATCCCTTAATCCGAGATTAATTTACAAAACTGCTAAAAATAGCAAAAACCACCCAAAAAAAAATTTCGGGGCGCTACCCCGAACCTTGTCGGCCCCGGGCTATCGCCCGTTGCCGAATGCTGCACATAACCAGGGGGGGGCATACCCCCCCCCTGAGACCCCCCTAGGAAAGCACCCGACGCACACGTCACAGACTGTACACTAGTACGAGGGATCATCAAACGCAGTTGTCATATCTGACGCGCCCACACACACACATGCAAAGAATATAACACATACCCAACACCCCTTGGTAAACCAGAAGACAAAACAGTACACATGGTGCACTGTGTAGTTTCACCCGAGATAGTTTTATGGGTGGCTACAAAAATTAGATGCTTGCAGCCTAGGAATGAATGGGGATCTGTGATTAACCCCGGTGCCCTTTAATCATTCACTAGTCATACATTTAGATTTAGTATACTGTTATTCTTACTCATGCATATAAAATATCATATCTAACTAATTCAATCATTCATTTATCTAACATCTAATAATCAACATCAAAGAAGATACATAACATTTAGTCACATAATGCAGGGTGTATCGTGGTTCACCCCTCCTAGAATACGTCCACAAAGATTTGGCTATTATTCTCTTTTATTATCTTTGATTCAAACCTATAGCGCCTTGCGCATTACCACTCTTCATCAATACAGCTCAAGATCTTACAATGAGGTGGACTAGATCACACCAAGATCCTCAACTTGCGATCTAACCCTCAAGATATACCTTAATCCCTCTCCCCAAATCAACAAATTACAACATTAGATCAGACTTACAATAACTACTAACAATGTTCGAACACGCTAGTATCCAACAAAATTTGAACCCCCTTTACCTAGACCGAATAGGTACATATTTATACATATTTTTCGGCTTACCAGACATTATATTCTCTTACCAAAACCATAACCCCATCCTAGCTAGGTCTTCTTGCATGTGTGCCTCGCGTGCCTTTCTCTTCTGCATGTGCGTTTGTTTTACACGTGCCGATCCTTCTGCATGCACATCTGCCTTACATGTGCCGATCCTTCTGCATGCGCATTCGCCTCCCACGTCGTGCCTTTCCCTCAAAGTTGGCCTGCACCAAACAAGATCGATATAATCCATTGAACAATGCTAGAATGACTCCTCGACAACAATGGGTTTTAGTGGAATTTCATCTCTAGCTGAGGGTTATCCTGACTCCCACCCTTTGACAAACATCACATTACATGGCATATTCTACAACCTTTGCAACTAAAGTTGGCCACCATATCCTTGTGTGTAAAACCTTCCATGCCATATCCTTATCATTATTGTAACCACCTCCTTGACCATCACGAGCCTCCCACAATACTATTGGTTTCTCATGATCCATCACAAATCTCTGTAAAATGCCATCAATAGCCAACTCATACAACTATTTGATGATTAATTAATAATTAATCACATTTACCACCAGTTGTTTAGTTGATGTTGATCATAGTCCTTGGTTGTCTAACTTGTATTGAGGAATTTAGTGATATTAGAAAATAAGTCTAGAATTACCTCCACCCAAAAGAGATTAATGTTGGGAAATTCATCCAATGTCCCTACAATTTTCTCATGCTTCACTTAAGAAAGATGATTGGGCCCAACATTTTGTTTCTCTAGCTTCACGACCACTTTGAAATCAAACTCTTGAAACAACAACAACCAATGGAAAATTTTCCCTTTTAGGACTACCTTGTTGTCCATATACTTCAATGTTGAGTGGTCAGTGAAAAAATTAAATAGGCACTGTTGTTCCCACACAAAAACCTCCCTAATTTCTTCTCTTATCTTTTCCCTAAGAGAAGAAATCCACCCCCCCCCACTAAAATTTTCTATTGGAAATCCTCTCATACTCTCTCGTGCAAATGGTAAAGCTCAAACTTCTTTTCTCACTCTTCGTACTTCACCATATGTATTGATTCTTCATGATATTTCACTTGACCAATTTCTTACCTCTGAAATTTTTGGTTCTAGCCATATAAAAAAGTTAGTGATTAACCCATCGATGTAGAGACCATCTCCCAAACAAATCCGCTGGTATATCGGTGAGGTTCACATAGACTTCACCAACACATAGACAATTTCCCACCGATGATCTTGCCAGAAACTATACCGATACAACATAGGAGTTCCCACAAACATGTCTGATATGCAAGTTTTGTTGTCAACCAAGTTGATCAGACCACCTATGGTACGACTTGAAGCTTTCCCATCATCATCCCCGAAAACACCGACGAAATTCCTCCTAACTTCGTCGGTCACCTTAACTTTCTTGCCTACAAACTTTCCATCATCTTATCTGGTACAACCGAAGGGGTTCTCAACATCTTATCCAATGATACCAGAGGATTTCAAAACATCTCCACTGACACACACAACCTTACACCGATGGATTTCCTCCTAACTCCTTCGACATCCTAACCTCCCTATCAACTGAATTCCCATCATCCTCTCCTGTGCGATTGGAGGAGTTCCCACGAACTCTACCGATATAATCATATGATCCAGGTGGATATCGGTGGCCACCCACCTTTTTTGACTGGCTCAAAACAGTTTTCTGACAATTTTGGCAATTTACTATTTTTAGTAGGTTTTAACTTCTGGGGCCATTTTGAGGGCCTAAATGAAGGTTTTTTGGGATCGTCTGAACTCAATGATTCTCGAAGGCATAAGAGAGGCTCCAAAATGAATCTCCTCGACGATACCTTTCCAATGGGCTATCATATGCCTAAAACAAAGATCGTATGCAAAAGTTACGACCCCAGGAAGTTAATGTACTAACTTACCCAAATGGGGCCCACATGACTTTTGGTGCTTCATCTCCTAGGGTTAGGTTTTTAATTGTATAGGGTTTTTGGCATTCATGTTTATTGTAAAAAGGCCTTCAGACCCTCATTGTAATCGTCTTCTTGTGAATGCGAGTAGCCGTCACATCAGATAAGATGCCACCATTCTAGCGAGTCTTTCACTCTGTATTTTTACAGTCTTTGTATATTTCTTTCATTAATAGAAATCATGTATTACCGTATATCTGTGTTTATGGTTGCATCTCTGATACATTTATGTTATATTATTGAATATCTGCGATATCTCTATGCATTTGTTTCTTATATCTCCGCTGTCATTTCGTGCCGAAAATAATCTGGATCAGTGGTATCAGAGCAGACTGCTCTTGATCGTTTTTCAGTGCATGTCCCCGACGAGGTCCGAGTATAGAAAGTTGGGTCTCGATCTTGTCTCTCTTGAAGACAATCACTCTCACACACCCAGGAAACCCTCAATGGCGAAAGAAAAGAAAAATGATGAAGCAGACGATCCTATCAGTCTGTTGTTTGAGGAAACTCTCACGCAACATTGGGACGAAATGATGGAGAATTTTTCCCACATCCTTCAACGCCTCCTAATAGCATCAGGCACATCTTCATCAAGCGACCACTTTGGAGGAAACTCGCCTTTTAAGGTACAATTCAATTTTGATATTCCTATATTTGAAGGTCAGATAGATGCGGATGCCCTAGATAAATGGTTAAATTTGTTAGAATGTTATTTCTCTGTTCACAATTTTTCTGACAGAGAAAATATCACCTTTGCACTCCTTAAAGCTCTCTCTCATGTCAAACATTGGTGGGAAACTTACTTGGAGCAAAGTTCCACAGAGGAGTTTGGAATATATAGGGCCGAGCCCACGGGAAGATAAAGAGGGACATCGGAAAATGGTGTGATTTCCAAAAAAGCCTTTGGCACAACACCAATGAATGTCGCTCAAAACAGTCATTGGCAGCTGAGATCAAAGACAAGGAGCCAAAACCTGATTCAGAATCTACTTCTGGAAATACTGGTAAAGGACAGATCATTGATGTAGACTCCACTGCTATTGTCGCGACCACAACAATTCAACCAGAAGAACCAATAGATTCTGAAGAGGGGGAGTGCCTTTTTCATTCACAGATGTGGGTGAAGGGGACCCCACTGCATTTTATTGTTGATAGCGGAAGCTAGAAGAACCTCATCTCAGCAAAGGTCATCAAACAATTGGGATTGTTGACAACACCACACCCGCAACCATACAACATCGGGTAGCTTCGCCAAGGACGATATCTCCGTGTCAGCCAACAATGTCAATTGTCATAGACATCAAACCCTTCAAGGATGATGTATTATGTGATGTTGCCCCACTGGATGTTTGTGATGTTCTCTTGGGCCAAGCATATATGTGAAAGCGCCATGCTGTTTATGAGTCTCGACCCCACAGTGTCATTGTTTCTCTGGAGGGTCATCTCTACACAATACCAAAGGTAGTTCCGACTACTATTCCACCTAAAAAGTGTCGCAAGATAGTATCTCATACTACAAAATTTAGCTTCTTCACAATCTGTTCAAAAGGAGAACAAAAGGACACTGCAACCACTACAGCCTCACCCCAAGCACATTCTATCCAATAGAAGCAGGTTGAAAAGGCTGTAGAAAAGTGTAAATATTCCTTCTTCACATCGTCCTCTCATATATCTCGACTTGTTGAACAGCCTCAACATCAACAGGTTCGTGACAGACTTCCACAAACTGAGTAGCGCGATGTCTCCAACAAGGAAAGTAGCAAACACTTTTCCCTCTCCCTTGGGAACTCAATGCAATGGAGACCATTGATTCCTAAAGAGGGAGGATTGATCTAGGTGGATATCGGTGGCCACCCACCTTTTCCGACTGGTTCAAAACAGTTTTCTGACAATTTTGACAATTTACTATTTTTAGCAGGTTTTAACTTCTGGGGCCATTTTGAGGGCCTAAATGAAGGTTTTTCAGGATCGTCCCAACTCAATGATAACCAAAAGCATAATCAAGGCCCCAACATGAATCTCCTTGATGATACCTTTCCAACGGGCTATCATACGCCTAAAACGAAGATTGTATGCAAAAGTTACAACATCGGGAAGTTAATGTACTAACTCACCCAAACGGGACCCACATGAATTTTGGTGCTTCATCTCTTAGGGTTAGGTTTTGGATGTCTAGGGTTTTTGACATTCTTTTTTATTGTAAAAGGGCCTTCAGAGTCTTATTGTAATCATCTTCTTGCGTATGTGAGTAGCCGTCACATCTCTTCTTAGAGATAAGTTGCCACCACTCTAGCGAGTCTTTCACTTTGTATTTTTACAGTCTCTGTACATTTCTTTCATTAATAGAAATTGTGTATTACTGTATATATGTGTTTACGGTTGCATCTCTAATACATTTATGTTATATTATTGAATATCTGTGATATCTCTGTGCATGTCTTTATTATATCTCTGCTCTCATTTCGTGCCGAAAATAATCCAGATCAGTGGTATCAGAGCAGGCTGCTCTTGATCATTTTCCAGTGCATGTCTCCGACGAGGTCCGAGTATAACAAGTTGGGTTTTGAGCTTGTTTCTCTTGAAAACAATCGTTCTCACACACCCAAGAAACCCTCAATGGCGGAAGAAAAGAAAAACGACGGAGCAGACGATCCTATCAGTCTGTTTCTTGAGCAAACTCTCACGCAACAGAGGGACGAAATGATGGAGAATTTTTCCCACATCCTTCAACGCCTCCCGATAGCATCAGGCGCATCTTCATCAAGCAACCACTTTGTAGGCATCTCACCTTTTAAGGTACAAGTCAATTTTGATATTCCTATATTTGAAGGTCAGATAGATGCGGATGCCCTATATAAATGGTTAAGTTTGTTAGAAGGTTATTTATCTGTTCACAATTTTTCTGACAGAGAAAAGATCACCTTTGCACTCCTTAAATCTCTCCCTCATGTCAAACATTGGTGGGAAACTTACTGGGAGAAAAGTTCCACAGAGGAGTCTGGAATATATGGGGCTGAGCCCACTTGAGATTTTTTTGTGGATGCGGTAAAGGAACAATATTACTCTGTTGGAAACTATGAGGACCACACTGTGGCAAGAGAGAGGCCAAGCAGTTCCATATTTCACCAATACCTTCCATACCTTGCGCACCAAGCTGGGTATCAAAGACTCTGAACGACATTTGGTTCTGAAATACCGTGGCCCTCTACACAGATACATCCAAACTAAAATGGATTTTCTGGACATCTCATCACTCGGTGCTGCCTATCGATATGCTGTTAAAATCGAGCAGAAAGTTAAGCACCAGAAAAAACGAGAGTTCAGGTCTGCAAATTCGAAACAACCAAAATATGACAAACAGTCTTCTGAAAACCAATCCAAGCCATAGGAAAAGAAGGGTCACGGGAAGACAAAGAAGGACACTGGAAAATGACGTGATTTCCACAAAATCCCTTGGCACAACACCGATGAATGTTGCTCAAAACAGTCATTGGTGGTCGAGATCAAAGACAAGGAGCCGAACCCTGATTCAGAATCTGATTCTGAAAATACTGGTAAAGGACAGATCCTTGACGTAGACCCCATTTTTATTGTCACGACCGCAACAATTCAACCAGAAGAACCAACAAATCCTGAAGAGGTGGAGCACCTTTTTCATTCATAGATGTGGGTGAAGTGGACCCCACTGCATTTTATTGTTGATAGCGGAAGCCAAAAGAACCTCATCTCAACAGAGGTCGTCAAACAATTGAGATTGTCGACAACACCACACTCGCAACCATACAACATCGGGTGGCTTCGCTAAGGATGAGATCTCCGTGTCAACAAACAATTTCGATTTTCATACGACATCCAACCCTTCAAGGATGAGGTATTATGTGATGTTTCCCCATTAGATGTTTGTGATGTTCTCTTGGGCCAACCATATATGTGGAAGCGCCATGTTGTTTATGAGTCTCGAACCCGCAGTGGCATTGTTTATCTGGAGGGTCATATCTACAAAATACCAGAGGTAGTTCCGACTACTGTTCCACCTAAAAAGTGTCACAAGGTAGTATCTCATAATGCAAAATTTAGCTTTTTTACAATCCATTCAGAAGGAGAACAGAAGGGCAATGCAACCACTACAACTTCGCCCCAAGCACCTTCTATCCAACAGAAGCAGGTCGATAAGGCTGCAGAAAAGTGCAAAGATTCCTTCTTCACACCGTCCTCTCATGTATCTCGACTTGTTGAACAACCTCAGCCTCAACAGGTTCGTGACAGACTTCCACAAACTGAGTAGCGTGACGTCTCTAGCAAGGCAAGCATCAAACACTTTTCCCTCTCCCCCAGAAACTCAACGCAATGGAGACCATTGATTCCTAAGGAGGGAGGATTGATCTAGGTGGATATTAGTGGGAAACCACCTTTTCCGACTGTCTCAATACAGTTTTCTAGCAATTTTGACAATTTACTATTTTTCGTAGGTTTTAACTTCTGGGGGCATTTTGAGGGCCTAAATGAAGTTTTTTCAGGATCGTCCCAACCCAATGATATTTAAATGCATGATCAAGGCCCCAAAATGAATCTCCTCAACGACACCTTTCCAACGGGCTATCATATGCCTAAAACGAAGATCGTATGCAAAAGTTACGACCCCGGGAAGTTAATGTACTAACTTACCCAAACGGGGCCCACATGACTTTTGGTGCTTCATCTCCTAGGGTTAGGTTTTTGGATGAATAGGGTTTTTGTCATTCCTGTTTATTGTAAAAATGCCTTCAAAGCCTCATTGTAATCGTCTTCTTGCGAATGCGAGTAGCCGTCACATCTCTTCTCAGAGATAAGCTGCCACCATTCTAGTGAGTCTTTCACTCTGTATTTTTACAGTATCTGTACATTTATTTCATTAATGGAAATCGTGTATTAATGTATATCTGTGTTTATGGTTGCATATATGATACATTTCTGTTATATTATTGAATATATGTGATATCTTTGTGCATTTATTTATTATATCTCTGCTCTCATTTCATGTCGAAAATAATCTGGATCAATGGTATCAGAGCAGGCTGCTCTTGATCGTTTTTCAGTGCATGTCCCTGATGAGGTCCGAGTATAGCAAGTTGGGTCTCGATCTTGTCTCTCTTGAAGAAAATCACTCTCACACACCCAATAAATCCTCAATGGCGGAAGAAAATAAAAATGACGAAGCAGACGATCCTATCAGTTTGTTGCTTGAACAAGCTCTCACGTGATAGAGGGACGAAATGATGGAGACTTTTTTCCACATCCTTCAACGCCTCACGATAGCATCAGGAACATCTTCATCAAGCGATCATTTTGGAGGCACCTCACCTTTTAAAATACATGTCAATTTTGATATTCCTATATTTGAAGGTCAGATGGATGCGGATGCCCTAGATAAATGGTTAAATTTGTTAGAAGGTTATTTCTCTATTCACAATTTTTCCGATAGAGAAAAGATTACCTTTGCACTCCTTAAATATCTCCCTCATGTCAAAAATTGGTGGGAAACATATTGCGAATATATGGGGCCGAGCCCTAGAGGAGTCTGGAATATATGGGGCCGAGCCCACTTGAGAATTTTTTGTGGATGTGGTAAATGAATAGTATTACACTGTTGGAAACTATGAGGACCACACTACGGCAAGAGAGGGGCCAAGCCGTTCCAGAGTTCACCAATACCTTCCATACCTTGCGCACCAAGCTAGGTATCAAAGACTCTGAAAGACATTTGGTTCTTAAATACCATGGGGCTCTACACAGATACATCCAAACTGAAATGTATTTTCTGGACATCTCATCACTCGGTGTTGCCTATCGATATGCTGTTAAAATCGAGCAGAAATTTAAGCACCAGAACAAACGAGAGTTCGGGTCTGCAAATTCGCAACAACCAAAGTATGACAAATAGTCTCCCGAAAACTAGTCCAAGCCACAAGAAAAGAAGGGTCATGGGAAGACAAAGAAGGACACCAGAAAATGGTGTGATTTCCAAAAAATCCCCTGGCACAAAACCTATGAATGTCACTCAAAATAGTCATTGGTGGCTGAGATCAAAGACAAGGAGCCAAACCCTGATTCAGAATTTGATTATGAAAATACTGGTAAATGACAGATCATTGACGCAGACCCCACTGCTATTGTTGTGACCGCAACAATTCAACTAGAAGAACCAACAGATCCTAAAGAGGGGGAGCGCCTTTTTCATTCACAGATGTGGGTGGAGGGGACCCCGCTGCATTTTATTGTTGATAGCGGAAGCCAGAAGAACCTCATCTCAATAGAGGTTGTCAAACAATTGGGATTGTCGACAAAACCACACCCGCAACCATACAACATCGGGTGGCTTTGCTACTGACGAGATCTCCATGTCAACCAACAATGTTGATTGTCATACGACATCCAACCCTTCAAGGATGATGTATTATGTGATGTTTCCCCACTCGATGTCTGTGATGTTCTCTTGGGCCAACCATATATGTGGAAACACCATGTTGTTTATGAGTTTCAACCTCGCAGTGTCATTGTTTCTCTAGAGGGTCATTTCTACAGAATACCAGAGGTAGTTCCGACTACTGTTCCACCTAAAAAGTGTCGCAAGGTAGTATCTCATACTGCAAAATTTAGCTTCTTCACAATCTGTTCAAAAGGAGAACAAAATGACACTGCAACCACTACAACCAAGCCCCAAACACATTCTATCCAACAAAAGAAGGTCGACAAGGCTTTAGAAAAGTGCAAAGATTCCTTCTTTACACCGTCCTCTCATGTTTCTCGATTTGTTGAACAACCTCAACCTCAACAAGTTCGTGACAGACTTCCACAAATTGAGCGATGCGACGTCTCCAGCAAGGCAAGCAACAAACACTTTTCCCTCTCCCCATGAACTCAACGCAATGGATACCATTTCTTCCTAAGGAGGGAGGATTGATCCAGCTGGATATCGATGGCCACCCACCTTTTCTAACTGGCTCAAAGCATTTTTCTGGCAATTTTGGCAATTTACTATTTTTAGCAGGTTTTAACTTCTGGGGCCATTTTGAGGGCCTAAATCAAGTTTTTTCGGGATCATCCCAATTTAATAATATCCAAATGCATGAACAATGCCCCAAAATGAATCTTCTCGACGATACCTTTCCAACGGGCTATCATACGCCTAAAACGAAGATCATATGCAAAAGTTACGACCCCAGGAAGTTAATGTACTAACTTACCCAAATGAGACCCACATGACTTTTGGCGCTTCATCTCCCAGGGTTAGGTTTTAGGACATCTAGGGTTTTTGGCAATCCCGTTTATTGTAAAAATTCCTTTAGAGCCTCATTGTAATCGTCTTCTTGCGAATGCGAGTAGTCGTGACATCTCTTCTCAGAGATAAGCTGCCACCATTCTGGCGAGTCTTTCACTCTGTATTTTTACAGTTTCTGTACATTTCTTTCATTAATAGAAATTGTGTATTATTGTATATATATGTTTATGGTTGCATATTTTATACATTTATGTTTTATTATTGAATATCTGCGATATTTCTATGCATTTCTTTATTATATCTCCGTTCTCATTTCGTGTCGAAAATAATCCGGATCAGTGGTATTAGAGGAGGTTGCTCTTGATCGCTTTTTAGTGCATGTCCCCGATGAGGTTCGAGTATAGCAAGTTGGGTCTGGAGATTGTATCTCTTGAAGACAATCACTCTCACACACCCAAGAAACCCTCAATGGCATAAGAAAAGAAAAATGACGGGGCAGATGATCCTATCAGTCTGTTGCTTGAGCAAGCTCTCACGCGACAGAGGGACGAAATGATGGAGAATTTTTCCCACATCCTTCAACACCTCCCGATAGCATCAGGTGCATCTTCATCAAGAGGCCACTTTGGAGGCACCTGACCTTTTAAGGTACAGGTCAATTTTGATATTCCTCAATTTGAAGGTCAGATAGATGCAGATGCCCTAGATAAATGGTTAAATTTGTTAGAAGGTTATTTATCTGTTCACAATTTTTACGACAGAGAAAAGATCACCTTTGCAGTTCTTAAAGCTCTCCCTCATGTCAAACATTGGTGGCAAAATTACTGGGAGCAAAGTTCCACAGAGGAGTCTGGAATATATGGGGCCGAGCCAACTTGGGATTGTTTTGTGGATGCGGTAAATGAATAGTATTACCCTATTGGAAACTATGAGGACCAGTACATGAGATGGACCACATTGAGACAAGAGAGGGGCCAAGCTGGGTATCAAAGACTTTGAACGACATTTGGTTCTGAAACACCATGGGGATCGACACAGATACATCCAAACTCAAATGGATTTTCTAGACATCGCATCACTTGGTGCTGCCTATCGATATGCTGTTAAAATCGAGTAGAAATTTAAGAACCAGAACAAACGAGAGTTTGGGTTTGCAAATTCGCAACAACCAAAGTATGACATACAGTCTCCCGAAAACCTGTCCAAGATATAGGAAAAGAAGGGTCACGGGAAGACAAAGAAGGACACCGGAAAATGGTGTGATTTCCACAAAATCCCCTGGCACAACACCGATGCATGTCGCTCAAAACAGTCATTGGTGGTTGAGATCAAAGACAAGGAGCCGAACCTTGATTCTGAATCTGATTCTAAAAATAGTGGTAAAGGACAGATCATTGACACAGACCCCACTGCTATTGTCGTGACTACAATAATTCAACCAGAAGAACCAACAGATCCTAAAGAGGGGGAGCACCTTTTTCATTCACAAATGTGTGTGAAGGGGACCCCACTGCATTTTATTATTGATAACGGAAGCCATAAGAACCTCATCTTAGCAGAGGTCATCAAATAATTGGGATTGTCGACAACACCACACCCGCAACCATACAACATCGGGTGGCTTTGCCAAGGATGAGATCTCCGTGTCAGCTAATAATGTTGATTTTCATACGACATCTAGCCCTTCAAGGATGAGGTATTATGTGATGTTTCCCCACTAGATGTTTGTGATGTTCTCTTGGGCCAACAATATATGTGGAAGCGCCATGCTGTTTATGAGTCTCAACCCCGCAGTGTCATTATTTCTCTGGAGGGTCATCTCTACACAATACCAGAGGTAGTTCCAACTACTGTTCCACTTAAAAAGTGTCGCAAGGTAGTATCTCATACTGCAAAATTTAGCTTCTTCATAATCTGTTCAAAAGGAGAACAGAAGGACACTGCAACCACTACAACCTCACCCCAAGCACCTTCTATCCAATAAAAGCAGGTCGACAAGGCTGCAGAAAAGTGCAAATATTCCTTCTTCACACCGTCCTCTCATGTATCTTGACTTGTTGAATAGCCTCTACCTCAACAGGTTCGTGACAAACTTCCACAAACTGAGCAACGCGACGTCTCTAGCAAGGCAAGCAAGAAACAATTTTCCCTTTCCCCCAGGAACTCAATGCAATGGAGACCATTGCTTCCTAAGGAGGGAGGATTTATCTAGGTGGATATTGGTGGCCACCCATCTTTTCCGACTAGCTCAAAACAATTTTCTGACAATTTACTATTTTTAGCAGGTTTCAACTTCTGGGGCCATTTTGAGGGCCTAAATGAATTTTTTTCAGGATCGTACCAAATCAAAGATATCCAAAAGCATGATTGAGGCCCAAAAATGAATCTCCTTGACGATACCTTTCCAATGGGCTATCATACACCTAAAACAGAGATTGTATGCAAAAGTTACGACCCCAGGAAGTTAATGTACTAACTTACCCAAACGGGGCCCATATGAATTTTGGTGCTTCATCCCTTAGGGTTAGGTTTTTGGATGTCTAGTGTTTTTGGTATTCCTGTTTATTGTAAAAAGGCCTTCAGAGCCTCATTGTAATCGTATTCTTGCAAATGTGAGTAGCCATCATATCTCTTCTCAGAGATATGCTGCCACCATTCTAGCAAGTCTTTCACTTTGTATTTTTACATTCTCTGTACATTTCTTTCATTAATAGAAATCATGTATTACTGTATATCTGTGTTTATGGTTGCATCTTTGATACATTTCTGTTATATTATTGAATATCTACGATATCTTTGTGCATTTTTTTATTATATCAAAGCTCTCATTTTGTGATGAAAATAATCCGGATCAGTGGTATCATAGTAGGCTGCTCTTGATCATTTTTTAGTTCATGTCCCCGACAAGGTTCGAGTATAGAAAGTTGGTTCTCGAGCTTGTCTCTCTTGAAGACAAAATCTCTCGCACACCCAAGAAACCCTCAATGACGGAAGAAAAGAAAAACGATGGAGCATACGATCCTATCAGTCTGTTGTTTGAGCAAACTCTCACGCGACAGAGGGACGAAATGATGGAGAATTTTTCCCACATCCTTCAACACCTCCCGATAGCATCAGACACATCTTCATCAAGCAGCCACTTTGGAGGCACCTCACCTTTTAAGGTACACGTCAATTCTGATATTCCTATATTTGAAGGTCAGATAGATGCGGATGCCCTAGATAAATGGTTAAATTTGTTAGAAGGTTATTTCTCTGTTCACAATTTTTTCGACAGAGAAAAGATCACCTTTGCAATCCTTAAAGCTCTCCCTCATGTCAAACATTGGTGGGAAACTTACTGGGAGCAAAGTTCCACAGAGGAGTCTAAAATATATGGGGCCGAGGCCACTTGGGATTTTTTTGTGGATGCGATAAAGGAACAATATTACCCTATTGGAAACTATGAGGACCACACTGCGGCAAGATAGGGGCCAAGCAGTTCCGAAGTTCATCAATACCTTCCATACCTTGCACACCAAGATGGGTATCAAATACTCTAAACGAAATTTGGTTCTGAAATACCGTGGGGCTCTACACAGATACATCCAAACTGAAATGGATTTTCTGGACATCTCATCACTCGGTGCTGCCTATCGATATGCTGTTAAAATCGAGTAGTAATTTAAGCACCAGAATAAATGAGAGTTTGGGTCTACAAATTCGCAAACAACCAAAGTATGATAAACAATCTCCTGAAAACCAGTCCAAGCCATAGGAAAAGAAGGGTCACGGGAAGACAAAGAAGGACACCAAAAAATGGTGTGATTTTCACAAAATCCCTTGGCACAACACGAATGAATGTCGCTCAAAATAGTCATTGGTGGTCGAGATCAAAGACAAGGAGCCGAACCTTGATTCAGAATCTGATTATGAAAATCATGGTAAATGACAAATGATTGACGCAAACCCCACTACTATTGTCACGACCGCAACAATTCAACCAGAAGAACCAACAGATCCTAAAGAGGGGGAGTGCCTTTTTCATTCACAGATGTGGGTGAAGGGGACCTTGCTGCATTTTATTGTTGATAGTGGAAGCCAGAAAAACCTCATCTCAGCAGAGGTCGTCAAACAATTGGGATTGTCGACAACACCACACCCGCAACCATACAACATTGGGTGGCTTTGCCAAGGACGAGATCTCCGTGTCAACCAACAATGTCAATTTTCATACGACATCCAGCCCTTCAAGGATGAGGTATTATGTGATGTTGCCCCACTGGATGTCTGTGATGTTCGATTGGGCCAACCATATATGTGGAAGCACCATGCTGTTTATGAGTTTCGACCCTGCAGTGTCATTGTTTCTCTAGAGGGCCATCTCTAAGGAATACCAGAGGTAGTTCCGACTACTGTTCCACCTAAAAAGTGTCACAATCTAGTATCTCATACTGCAAAATTTAGTTTTTTCACAATCTGTTCAAAAGGAGAAAAAAAGGACAATGCAACCATTACAACCTCGCCCCAAGCACCTTCTATCCAACAGAAGCAGGTCGAAAAGGATGCAAAAAAGTGCAAAGATTCCTTCTTCACACCGTCCTCTTATGTATCTCAACTTGTTGAACAGTCTCAGCCTCAACAGGTTCGTGATAGACTTCCGCAAACTGAGCAGCGCGACGTCTCCAACAAGGCAAGCAACAAACGCTTTTCCCTCTCCCCCGGGAACTCAACGCAATGGATACCATTGCTTTCTAAGGAGGGAGGATTGATCCAGGTGGATATCGGTGGCCACCCACCTTTTTCAACTAGCTCAAAATAGTGTTCTGGCAATTTTGACAAGTTACTATTTTTAGTAGGTTTTAACTTCTGGGGCCATTTTGAGGGCCTAAATGAAGGTTTTTCGGGATCATCCCAACTCAAATATAACTAAAAGAATAATGGAGGCCCCAAAATGAATCTCCTGGACGATACCTTTCCAACGGGCTATCATACGCCTAAAACAGAGATCATATGCAAAAGTTATGACACTGGGAAGTTAATGTACTAACTTACACAAACGGGGCCCACATGACTTTTGGTGCTTCATCTCCTAGGGTTAGGTTTTTGGATGTCTAGGGTTTTTGGCATTCCCGTTTATTGTAAAAAGGCCTTTAGAGCCTCATTGTAATTGTCTTCTTGCGAATGCGAGTAGCCGTCACATCTCTTATTAGAGATAAGCTGCCACCATTCTAGCGAGTCTTTCACTTTGTATTTTTACAGTCTCTGTACATTTATTTCATTAATAGAAATCGTGTATTACTGTATATCTATGTTTATGGTTGCATCTCTGATACATTTCTGTTATATTATTGAATATCTGCAATATCTCTGTGCATTTATTTATTATATCTTCGCTCTCATTTCGTGCCAAAAATAATCCGGATCAGTTGTATCAGAGTAGGCTGCTCTTGATCATTTTTCAGTGCATGTCCCCGACAATCTCCCTCGCAATTTGGGTCTCGAGCTTGTCTCTCTTGAATACAATCTCTCTCGCACACCCAAGAAACCCTCAATGGCGGAAGAAAACAAAAACGATGGAGCAGACGATCCTATCAGTGTGTTGCTTGAGCAAGCTCTGACGCGATAGAGGGACGAAATGATGGAGAATTTTTCCCACATCCTTCAATGCCTCCTGATAGCATCACACGAATATTCATCAAGCGACCACTTTGTAGGCACATCACCTTTTAAGGTACAGGTCAATTTTGATATTCCTATATTTGAAGGTCAGATAGATGCAGATACCCTAGATAAATGGTTAAATTTGTTAGAAGGTTATTTCTCTATTCACAATTTTTCTGATAGAGAAAAGATTACCTTTGCACTCCTTAAAGCTCTCCCTCATGTCAAAAATTGGTGGGAAACATATTGGGAGAAAATTTCCACAAAGGAGTCTGGAATATATGGGGTCGAGCACACTTGGGATTTTTTGTGTGGATGCGGTAAAGGAACAGTATTACCCTGTTGGAAACTATGAGGAACAGTACATGAGATGGACCACACTACGGAAAGAGAGGGGCCAAGTAGTTCTAGAGTTGACGAATACCTTCCATACCTTGCACTCCAAGATGGGTATCAAAGACTCTGAATGACATTTGGTTCTGAAATACTGTGGGGCTCTACATAGATACATCCAAATTGGAATGGATTTTCTGGACATCTCATCACTCGGTGTTGCATATCGATATGCTCTTAAAATCAAGCAGAAATTTAAGCACCAGAACAAACGAGAGTTCAGGTTTGCAAATTCGCAACAACCAAAGTATGACAAACAGTCTCCCGAAAACCAGTCCAAGCCACAGGAAAAGAAGGGTCACATGAATACAAAGAAGGACACCGAAAAATGGTGTGATTTCCACAAAAGCCCCTGGCACAACACCGATGAATGTCGCTCGAAATAGTCATTGGTGGCTGAGATCAAAGGCAAGGAGCCGAACCCTGATTCAGAATCTGATTCTGAAAATAATGGTAAATGACAGATCATTGACGCAGACCCCACTGCTATTGTCACGATTGCAACAATTCAACCAGAAGAACCAACAGATCCTGAAGAAGGGGCATGCCTTTTTCATTCACAGATGTGGGTGAAGGGGACCCCGCTGCATTTTATTGTTGATAGAGGAAGATAGAAGAACCTCATCTCAGCAGAGGTCATCAAACAATTGGGATTGTCGACAACACCACACCCACAACCATACAACATCAGGTGGCTTCACCAAGGACGATATCTCCGTGTCAGCCAACAATGTCAATTGTCATACGGCATCCAACCCTTCAAGGATGAGGTATTATGTGATGTTGCCCCACTGGATGTCCGTGATGTTCTCTTGGGCCAACCATATATGTGGAAGGGCCATGTTGTTTATGCGTCTCGACCCCGCAATGTCATCGTTTCTCTGGAGGGTCATCTCTACAGAATACCAGAGGTAGTTCCGACTACTGTTCCACCTAAAACATGTCGCAAGGTAGTATCTCATACTGCATAATTTAGTTTCTTCACAATCTGTTCAAAAGGAGAACAGAAGGACACTGCAACCACTACATCCTCACCCCAAGCACCTTCTATCCAACAGAAGCAGGTTGACAAGGCTGCTGAAAAGTGAAAATATTCCTTCTTCACACCGTCCTCTCATGTATCACAACTTGTTGAACAACCTCAACCTCAACAGGTTTGTGACAGACTTCCACAAACTGAGCAGCGTGATGTCTCCAACAAGGCAAGCAACAAACGCTTTTCCCTCTCTCCCGGGAACTCAACGCAATGGAGACCATTTCTTCTTAAGGAGGGAGGATTGATTCAGGTGGACATTGGTGGCCACCCACCTTTTCCGACTGGCTCAAAACAATTTTCTGTCAATTTTGACAATTTACTATTTTTAGTAGGTTTTAACTTCTGGGGCCATTTTGAGGGCATAAATCAAGGTTTTTCTGGATCGTCCCAACTCAATGATATCTGAAGGTATAGTGGAGGTTCCAAAATGAATCTCCTCGACGATACCTTTCCAACGGGGCTATCATATGCCTAAAACAAAGATCGTATGCAAAAGTTATGACCCCGGGAAGTTAATGTACTAACTTACCCAAACGTGGCCCACATGAATTTTGGTGCTTCATCTCCTAGGGTTAGGTTTTTGGATGTCTAAGGCTTTTGGCATTCCTGTTTATTGTAAAAAGGCCATTAGAGCCTCATTGTAATCGTCTTCCTGCGAATGCGAGTACCTGCCACATCTCTTCTCAGAGATAAACTGCCACCATTCTAGCAAGTCTTTCACTTTGTATTTTTACAGTCTCTGTACATTTGTTTCATTAATAGAAATCGTGTATTGTTGTATATCTGTGTTTATGGTTGCATCTCTGATACATTTCTGTTATATTATTGAATATCTGCGATATCTCTGTGCATTTATTTATTATATCTCCGCTCTCATTTCGTGCCAAAAATAATCCGTATCAGTGGTATCAGAGCAGGCTGCTCTTGATCGTTTTTCAGTGCATGTCCCCGATGAGGTACGAGTATAGAAAGTTGGGTCTCGAGCTTGTCTCTCTTGAAGACAATCGCTCTTGCACACCCAAGAAACCCTCAATGACAGAAGAAAAGAAAAACTACGGAGCAGGCGATCCTATCAGTCACTTGCTTGAGCAAGCTCTCATGCAACAGAGGGACGAAATGATGGAGAATTTTTTCCACATCCTTCAAGGCTTCCCGATAGCATCAGACTCATATTCATCAAGAGGCCACTTTGGAGTAACCTCACCTTTTAAGGTACAGGTCAATTTTGATATTCCTATATTTGAAGGTCAGATAGATGCGAATACTCTAGATAAACGGTTAAATTTGTTAGAAGGTTATTTCTCTGTTCACAATTTTTCCGACAGAGAAAAGATCATCTTTGCACTCCTTAAAGCTCTCCCTCATGTCAAACATTGGTGGGAAACTTACTGGGACCAATGTTCCACAGAGGAGTTTGGAATATATGGGGTCGAGCCCACTTGGTATTTTTTTGTGTATAAGGTAAATGAACAGTATTACCCTGTTGGAAACTATGAGGACCAGTACATGAGACGGACCACACTGCGGCAAGAGAGGGGCCAAGCAGTTCCGGAGTTGAGTAATACCTTCCATACCTTGTGCACCAAGATGGGTATCAAAGACTTTGAACGACATTTGGTTCTGAAATACCGTGGGGCTCTTCACAGATACATCCAAACTGAAATGGATTTTTTGGAAATCTCATCACTTGGTGCTGCCTATCGATATGCTTTTAAAATCGAGAAAATTTTTAAGCACCAGAACAAATGAGAGTTCAGGTCTGCAAATTCGCAACAATCAAAGTATGACAAACAGTCTCCCGAAAACCTATCCAAGCCACAAGAAAAGAAGGGTCATGGGAATACAAAGAAGGACACCGGAAAATGGTGTGATTTACACAAAATCCCCTGGCACAACACCGATGAATGTCGCTCAAAACAGTCATTGGTGGCCGAGATCAAAGACAAGGAGTTGAACCTTGATTCAGAATCTGATTTTGAAAATACTGGTAAAGGACAAATCATTGACGCAGCAACCACTGCTATTGTCATGACCGCAACAATTCAACCAGAAGAACCAACAGGTTCTGAAGAGGGGAAGCACCTTTTTCATTCAAAGATGTGGGTGAAGGGGACCCTCCTGCATTTTATTGTTGATAGAGGAATCCAAAAGAAGCTTATCTTAGCAGAGGTCATCAAACAACTAGGATTGTCGACAACACCACACCCACAACCGTACAACATCGGGGGGCTTTGCCAAGGATGAGATCTTCGTGTCATCCAACAATGTCGATTGTCATACGATATCCAACCCTTCAAGGATAAGGTATTATGTGATGTTGCCCCACTGGATGTCTGTGATGTTCTCTTGGGCCAACCATATATGTGGAAGCGCCATGCTGTTTATGAGTCTCGACCCCGCAGTGTCATTATTTCTTTGGAGGGTCATATCTACAGAATACCAAAGGTAGTTCCGACTACTGTTCCACCTAAAAAGTTTCACAAGGTAGTATCACATACTACATAATTTAGCTTCTTCACAATCTGTTCAAAAGGAGAACAGAAGGACACTACAACCACTACAGCCTCGCCCTAAGCACCTTCTATCCAACATAAGTAGGTTGAAAAGGCTGTAGAAAAGTGCAAAGATTCTTTCTTCACACCATCCTCTCATGTATCTTGACTTGTTGAACAGCCTCAGCCTCAACAGGTTCATGACAGACTTCCACAAACTGAGCAGCGCGACGTCTCTAACAAGGAAAGAATCAAACGCTTTTCCCTCTCCCTTGGGAAATCAACACAATGGAGACCATTACTTCCTAAGGAGGGAGGATTGATGCAGGTAGATATCAGTGGATACCCACCTTTTCCAACTGGCTCAAAACATTTTTCTGGCAATTTTGGCAATTTACTATTTTAGCAGGTTTTAACTTCTAGCACCATTTTGAGGGCCTAAATGAAGGTTTTTCAGGATCGACCCAATGCAATGATAGTTGAAGAAATAATGGAGGCCCCAAAATGAATCTCCTCAATGATACCTTTCCAACAGGCTATCATACACCTAAAACGAAGATCGTATGCAAAAGTTATGACCCTGAGAAGTTAATGTACTAATTTACCCAAACATGGCCCACATGACTTTTGGCGCTTCATCTCCTAGGGTTAGGTTTTTGGATGTCTAGGGTTTTTGGAATTCTTGTTTATTGTAAAAAGGCCTTCAGAGCCTCACTGTAATCGTCTTCTTGCAAATGCGAGTACCCGTCACATCTCTTCTCAGAGATAAGCTGCCACCATTCTAGTGAGTCTTTCACTCTGTATTTTTACAGTCTCTGTACATTTCTTTTATTAATAGAAATAGTGTATTACTGTATACCTGTGTTTATGGTTTCATATTTTATACATTTCTGTTATATTATTGAATATCTATGATATCTCTGTGCATTTCTTTATTATATTTCCGCTCTCATTTCGTGCCGAAAATAATCCAGATCATTAGAGGAGTTCCAAACATCACCTTCGATGGAACAAAGCCTTCCACCAGACTCATTCCATGATGTTCTTTGATGCACTGCTTATCCACGAGTTTCCCTCTTTTGATGCCACTGTGCCAAAAAAATGATGTCGACCCCTCATCGACATTAAACATATCAAAGTTACTCTTTCTCTTACCGACATTGACCCTGTCTGCAAGATACACCTTCATCTTGAGACCTATTCTCTTCTCCCCCGACTAAGCTCCTTCTCGTCGTTCATGTCAGTCAGGCTCTTGTCGTTTCTAGTGAGTGAGATTTCTACACCTGGATAACTGATGACTGATCACATACCTTGCCTGATCTACTTCACGTTGTGGTCATACTTATGTTTTTTGTGTCAGTATTAGATTTCGTTGCACATACGATATCAAGTTGCTTACTTTGCACCTCTTTATTTTATGACTAACCTTGATCATGAAAGTGTCGTCTATCATCAGATGGGTTAACTACAACATTTTTAGGTCTTGTGTTGTATCTGAAATGCATCTTAGAAGAAAATTGGTCCTCCCAGCTCATAAATAGTGCTAATCGCTCAGAACGTCAGTTGGTCTTTTTAGCGGATCTATATTTCTATGCTACTGATACATTACCTCTGTTGAAATATTAGTTAATTGTTGAAAGATTAATTATTGCAAGGATTAATTAATTTTAATTAATTATTGGAGGGATAATTAATTATTGCATTCTATTATAAAAAAAGATTAATTGTCGAAAGTTTAGATGTTGGAAGATTGGTTCTCACTGATGTCAACCCTTGAACAAAGATGCATGTCGAAGTAAAGTGGCAGTAAACAAAAGATAATAGGTTGGAGTTGCATGTCATCATGATTTGCATGGAAGTTTCATGTCATTAAGAAATTTCCCTTTAAAACACATAGAAGAGTTAAATGCAAATCATTTATGTGTATTCACTTATGAGAATACAGGCTAGAGATTTGAGACAATGAGTCAATGACAAAGAAGTCAAGTGAAGTAAGAAGTTTGCAGGAGCCCAGAGTACAGAGAAGGAGTTTTATACAGGAATTCCTTGAGTATATCCATGGGTTTCAGGAGGAAAAGTGCAGACATCCACATGGTGCAGTGAGGAAAAGCGTGGATGCCCATGGGAAGACAATACACATAGTCGCGGACCTGTGAGGAAAAATACAAGAAGATCAGAGATCTGTAACCAGTTAATATTTAGGTTAAAGTTATGTCTTCCTAAGTGTGTTAGGGAGTTATTCTGAAGAAATCATGAACATGTATGTCTCAGTGAGTTGTAAGCACTTGATTTGAAGAACTCTTTTGTGGGTCTTGGTATGAGGTGTGTGTGGTTGCAATCTTGATGAGCGATTGATATCAATAGCAGTAGCATTGATATCAAAGAAAACAATAACAATAGGTTATAAATGACAGAAGTAGTGACATATTGGTCTACATCTATATTTCATGGTGGTTGGAGGAGGCAAAGAAAGGGGGTTGTAGCCTCCTTCCGGTAAGAGCCGAAAAATTAGGGAGTTGGATCTTCCTTCAGGTTGCAACCTATAAATAGGGGGTTGTATCCTCATTCTAGTTGTAGCTAGAGAAATAGGAAGTTGATGCTTCGAATGAATGTACTCTTTGATCAATCAGAAAAACATTCTGTGGTTTTTTCCAGCATTGGGTTTCCGCGTAAAATTTTGGTGTACTGTGTTTATGTGATGTTTATGGTGTTGATGATATTCTGAATGCTCATAATATTCATTGGAGGTTTTATATTGTGATTAAAAGTACTAATTGTACTCATACTAATTCACCCCCTCTCAGTATTACAACAATTGGTATCAGAGCAGGTCCTTGAGGAAGTAGTCTAACCATTGGAAGGAGATCATGGAATATGCTAATATTGGAGCACCAAGGTTTGAAAATCATAACTATACCTTCTGGAATAAAAGGATGATTTTTTTTTACAAGCACAAGGATTTGATGTTTGGCTATCAGTAGTAGATGAATATACAACACCAACCACTCCCCCAATCGACAGAGATGGAAAAAAACTCAAAGAAAACAACTCAAAGGATAAAGGTACTATTCTAAGCAGCCTAGTTGATTTAGTATTTGTCAAAGTTATGCATTGTAATAGTGCAAAGGATATTTGCGATAAACTCTAAAATATTTACGAAGGAGATGCCAATATAAATGGAGCTAAGATTCAAATTTTTAGAGCTAAGTTTGAACAGTTGAAGATGAAGTAAGATGAAGACATTGCACCCTACCTTCTGCGAGTTGACGAAGTAGTTAACACTATCAAAGGATTGGGAGTCTAAGTTGATGACTGAGTGGTTGTTCAAAAGGTATTGAGTTTTCTTCCTATGAGATTTGATTCTAAAATATCATCCCTAGAAGAAAGAGGTGATCTTGGTACATTGAGCATGGACGAGCTACATGGAATATTTACAACCTATGAAATGAGAACATGACATGAGAACTTGGTCACAAAGGAAGCAAATTTCAAGGCATCCAAGAATACAAACAAGAAGCATAAGAAAAATTCAAAACCAAGTTGCAGCTGCAGTGATGATTCATAAAAAGATGAAGAGATGGCTAACTTTGTAAGGAAATGAAAGAAAGGAATTGGAAAGTATAAATGTATGCTTCCATTGAAATTTTTTAATTGTGTTGGTATTGGTCATTTTGATTCTAAATGTCCTCATAGGAATAAAGACAATGATGAAGAAGAATCTTCTAAAAGGGAAAAGAAATATCCCAAAGGAAACAAGAGAAGAAACAAATTCTTCAAGAAAAGTTTCTACTCAAAGGAGGACAATTCCTCATTAGGCGAGAAGGATAATGATAGTGAAAATGATTCAGAAAGAGTAACATTCATGGCAGTGGAAGATGATTCCAAAGAATAAGGTGAAGTCTATCTCAGAGTAGAGCTAATCAGTGTATTATAAGAACTCATGAAAGAAATGAATAAAAAAAATTCAGTAAAGGCATAGTTAAAAATGAAAGAGGGATCTCAGAATTCCAACTCTGAAGAACTAGAGCAGATGATCACATGTCTAAATATTTAAATAAAATAAGACATAAGAATTGAGGAAATTCTTAGAAGTTAGTTAGAAGAAAAGGAGAAAACGATCAGAAGTTTGGAAGCATAAGTAGTCTCTTTAAGGAAAGATATTCAGAAGAAGGATATGCAATAGAAGAGCACTAAAATATTGGATCAAATCATCAGTAGTCAAAGATCATCAGATGATAGGTCCGAACTAGGATACAATCAAGTACATAATGAGAAATGGTTGAGCTCCAAGACAACAGAGCATGAAGCATAACAAAGAAGCTATGCAAAGATTGACAAAGATTCATTCAAGAAGGAAGAATGCAAGCCCCCCAAAAAGAACATTCCAGAAATAAAGAAGACTCAAGAAGACAAATTCAGAAGGAGTGCATCACAAAGAATATAATCTATTCCCAGGTATCAAAGATTATTTTATGGCCATTGTTTTAATTGTGCTAATTTTGGACATAAATCTATAAACTGTAGAGCCTATACCAAGAACAAAAGCAACAATGCAGGGTACATAAATAACGATTATCCTAGAAGATCTTATGAAGCATACATCATAAACCAAAACATTTTTGGTTCATTGAGAAATGAATTAGAATGCTACAAATGCAACAATTTTTCTCACACAACGAAGAATTCTAGATTGACCATTCCACCCCAGGAATCAAAGCAGAACATTGACAGTCAGATATCAGAATCACAAGAGATATGGAAAACAAAGCATAATCAATGCTCGCTTGCTCTACAATCCCAACACATGAAAAGTGATTTGTATGTTGAAAATGATTGTTCAAAGCATATGGCATGTGACATTAACAGGTTTCTAACTCCGAAGAAAGAAAAAGATGGATCAGTTTCATTTGGAAATAATCATTCATCGAAAATTATATGTAGAGGCACAGTTAAGCTTGGCAGCAAAGATGCCATGGAAAAAAATGTTCTACTAGTTGAATATATGAAGCACAATTTGTTGAGTGTAAGTCAAATGTGTGATCAATGACACACACTTCAGTTCGACTCAGAGAAATGAAAAATAAGGAAAGAAGGATTAGGTAGGTTAGTAGCGACAACTATAAGGACTTTGAACAACATATATGTTTTGAATGAAATTGGAAAGGAAAGTTGTTTTTTAGGAAAGGAAAATGAAAGTTGGAAAGTTGTTTTTTAGGAAAGGAAAATGAAAGTTGGTTATGACACATAAGAATGGGTCACATGCACTTTGGCAATCTTGTCAAAATCAATAGAAAGGAAGCAGTAAGAGAAATGCTTGAAATCGCAAAGCCAACACAGATGAACAATGGATCAAAGCCATGGAAGAAGAATTGTATCAGATAGAAAATAATGAAACATGGGAACTTGTTCCAAGGCCTAAGGATAATAATGTGATTGGTACAAAGTGAGTATTCAGAAACAAGTTGAATGAGGGTGGACATGTAACCAAGAATAAAACAAGGTTAGTATGCAAGGGATATGCTCAGGTTGAAGGAATATATTTTGAAGAAACTTTTTCCCCAGTTTCTAGAATGGACGCAGTCAGATTGATCTTGGCTTATGCATGCTCGAAGAGAATCAAAGTATATCAGATGGATGTAAAATCATCCTTATTAAATGGATAACTAGAAGAGGAAGTCTACATCAAACAACCAAAAGGATTTATATTGTCAGAAAGGGA
>ML808593.1:54828-65012 GCA_009831015.1 Picea engelmannii | reverse complement strand
AAAAAGAGGTTTTTACCCTGTATGGGTTTCCTCGGAAAATATCTGTCTCTGTGTTTCTCATATATGTGACTGATGTTGAATGTGCCATTGTTTATTTCCCTGCATTATTGTGATCATTATTCAGTGTTTCTGCAAAGAGTTTTAAAATAGGAAAATTGTTTAAGCTCGGTAACAACTGATTCACCCCCCCCCCCTCTCAGTTGTCCAACATTTCCATCCTTAAAATCATCCATGTTCATGATTTAAACACATGAAATAAGAAAATCATTGTCTGATCTAGATTTTATGAGCAGAACGAAATGAATACAGATTATTAAAAGATGCTTAACACAGAATAACAAAGATACAGTAAAACTAGTTTTCTATCGAATAAGGAAATAAGTTAAAACTGTAAAATGCAGCGAAAAACAAACTTGTTGGAATGGTGGCGGCTTATCTTTGAGAAGAGATGTGACGGTTGCGCTCATTCACAAGAAGTTGATTACAATGAGGCTCTGAAGGCATTTTTACAATAAACATGAATGCCAAAAACCCTGGACATCTAGAAACCTAACCCTAGGAGATGAAGCGCCAAAAGTCATGTGGGCCCCGTTTGGGTAAGTTAGTACATCAACTTCTCAGGGTCGTAGCTTTTGCATACGATCTTCATTTTAGGTGCACGATAGCCCGTTGGAAAGGTATATATGAGGACTACACATTTTTTTGTGATCTATCAAAGGGCATATTCGACTGTGGTGGGCCCTAAAACCGTTGTTTAGGGCCTCAAAACGGCCCTGCAAGTCAGGGACCCGAAAACTAAGAAAAAAAAACTGTCAAACTGGAAAACTGCCAAAATGAATCAGCTCGAATAGGTGGGAGGCCACTGACATCCATCTACATCAATCATCCCCCCTTAGGAAGCAATGGTCTCCATTGCGTTGAGTTGCCCCATAAGATGAGGAAATTTCTGTTGAATTTGGCCCCGTGTGAGCCACTTGCCTTAGTGCAAGAGCTGCCCTCCTTTAACAACTCAATAAAGTTGGATCATTTGTTGTCAGGTGCCCTTAATATGTGTGTCCACAATCTGATCACTAGAGGCATGTTGCATGCAGTTGGGGTTGAGCTCTGTTGGCGTCAACTGCTCTGTTATCTCTAAGGTGTCCAATAATGGTGGGAAATATGGTCAAAGGAGATCCATGTTGAAGATTGGGTGCAAGTCAAGGAAAGGGGGAATGTTGAGCACAAAATAATTGTCACCCACAGCCTTGGTGATGGTGTATGGCCCATACCGGAGTGGGTGAAGTTTCCGATGGGGCCCTGTAAGGCGTTCTTTCTACAAGTGCAACCAAACTTTGTCGCCCACTTGAAACTTATGTGGCACTCGGTGTTGATCATGGCACTGCTTGTACTTGGCATTGGACTTCTGTAAAACATCATGAACCTATTGGCAGATGTGATGGATCCTCTCAATGAATCGGGTGGCTTTGTTAGCCTCTGATGGAGCAAGAGATGATTTGGTCGTCCATTGGGCCCAATGGTTGGAATCCCAACCCCACCTGAAAGGGGTTGTGGCCAGTTGAGCTATGCAGGGCTCAGTTGTAGCTATGGTGGACATAGGGATGACTCTTATCCCATGTGAGGGGGTGCTTGGAATTGTACATGCGTGGGATATGTACGATCATCTGATTGACGACCTCAGTTTGGCCATCTATCTGGGGGTGGAAGGCAGTGGATTTGGTGATCTTGGTATCCAGCACTAACCAGAGGCTCGACGAGAATGTGTTGAGGAACTGACTGTCCTGATCTGAGACAATGGTTTGTGGGATCCCAAAGTGTACCCAGACACATTCAAAGAAGATCTTGGCAGTGGCCTCTGCAGTAATGTTCTTCTTGCAGGCGGCCAAAATCGCCACCTTGGAAAAATGATCAACAACCACAAAAACACAGTTGTTGCCCCTCTTGGTGGACAGGCGGCCTGACATGTAGTCCATGGAGATGGATTCCCATGGCTTGTCAGGAGTATAAATAGGGGTGTACATGCCCTGTTTCTTAGTGGTCGGTTTGGCAATAGTGTAAGCGGTGTAGGACCTCATATACTTGTCGACATCTTGTCGAAGTTTCGGCCAGTAGAAAAATTTTTGCAGCACTGCCACTGTCTTTTCAAAGCCAAAGTGCCCTGCCACCCGACTGTAGTGAGCTTCCCAAATCAACTTCATGTGCTTGCTTGATGGAATGCAAAGATGGCCCAAACAGCACAACAACTCATCCTGAAGATGGAAATTAGCGACCATTGAGTTTTCTCCCAACATTTGGTAGGTGGTGGAGAAGTCAAGGTCTATCTCATAGAGGTGGGGCCATCCATAGGTCTCATGGTCGCAAGTGTCTAGCACCGTGGTGAGTAGCGCGACTGGAGGTCGACTGAGGCAATCGACAACTCAGTTGGTACTTCATGTTTTATACTTGATGTTGAGGTGGAATTGTTGTAAGTATGTGGACCACTTCTGATGGCGGTCCTTCTGCAATTTGCCTTGGGTCTACATGAACTGTAGTGGCTTGTGATCAGTTTGTATGATTGTCTCTTTCCCCAGAATGTAATGTCTCCACTGGCGACAAGCTTGCATAATGGAGTACATTTCTTTTTCGTAAGTAGGGTACTTACGAACAGCATCTGATAGTGTCTCACTATGATATGCCACGGGGTGGCCGTGTTGAGTGAGAACGACACCCACAACATAGTCTGAAGCATCTGTCTCTATCTCAAAGGGATGTCGCAAGTCCGGTAATGAAAGTATTGGGGATGATCACAAATGTTGCTTCAAATCATCGAAGGCTTATTGTTGGGACAGGCCCCACACAAATTTTTCCTTACCGCCACCCCTGATTACTTGGTTGAGGGCCCATGCGATATGAGAGAATCCCAACACGAACCTGCGATAGAAATTGGCGAGGCCCAAGAAGCTCCAAATCTCAATAAATGTGGTTGGGGTTGGCCAGTCACGAATCACCTAGATATTGGCTGGATCCACATGCACACCATGTTGATCAATGATCTAGCCTAAGTAATGGACCATGTCCATGCCGAAGGAGCATTTTTCCAAGTTTCCATATAGTTTGTGTTGTCGCGAGGTGTGCAGAACCTATTGAATATGTTGCAGATGTTCCGCCCAAGTCTTGTTGTAGATGAGGATTTCATCCAGATACACCACTACAAAAGTATTGGTGAAAGGTCGCAGGATATCGTCCATCATCCTCATAAAAGTTGTTGGAGCATTTGTCAAACCAAAGGGCATGACCAACCATTCAAAAAGACCTTCTTTTGACTTGAAGGTGGTCTTCCATACATATAGATGTTCTATTGGGACCTGGTGGTAGCCAGACATCATATCAATCTTACTGAAGTATTTGGCCCCCGTGAGCTTATCAAGGAGGTCGTCGATTTGGGGAATCGGGTACCGGTTCCGAACTGTGATTTTATTCAGGGCTCGGTAATCAATGCAGAGTCACCAGGTATAGTCTTTCTCCTACACCAGTACGATTGGGATCCCACAAGGAGATGAGTTGGGACGGATGTACCCCTTGTGGAGCAGTTCTTCGATCTACCTCTTGATCTCCTTGTTTTCTAACAGAAAGCAGTGGTAGACCGACCCATTGGGTAGTTGTGCGCCTGGGGTTAGATCGATGGGATTCTTGACCTAGCAGTGCAGAGGTACCCCAGTAGGAGAGGAGAATACATCTAAGTATTCTTCCACAACCTTATCCACTTGCTTCTGTTGTGTGGAGAGATCAGTCATGGAGGCCCTGGATGTGGATTTGATCTTTCGCTTACTTTGAGAGAGAATCACAAAGAAGACAAATTTCCCGGTCTGAGAGATGACCTTCCTGCATTGCTTGGCAGAGATCAAGGAAATAGCACTAGGAGGGACTACCTCGGGTATCCTGTACAATTTCTTGTTCAAAGTAATAATAACACTACGAGGCCTAGACTCATATACAACATGATAAGTTTGTGTATGAGAGGAGCAACGTCACACATTACCTCATCTTTGAAGGGCTTGATGTTGTACGATAGTCAACATTATTGGTTGACGTGGGGATCGCTTCCTTGGTGGATCCATCCAATGGTGTAGGGATGCAGGTGTGGTGTTGTCGGTAGGGCCAGCCACTTGACGACCTCTACTGAGATGAGGTTCTTCTGGCTACCGCTATCAACGATGAAGTGCAGCGGGGTGCCTTTTACCCACATCTGCGAATGGAAAAGGCGTTCACCTTCTTCTGCCTCATCTGGTTCACCAAGTTGGATCTTGGTGGTAGCAATGGTGGCATTGGGTTCTGCGTCAATGATCTGTCTTCCACTTTTTGGTTCTGACTAAGAGTCAGAACCTACATCTGATTCAGAGGCTTTCACTTCGGCCACCAATGACTGCTTTGAGCGACAATCAGCAGTGTTATGCCAAGGGCTCATATGGAAGTCACACCACTTCTCGATATCCGTCTTTATCTTCCCGGTGTCCTTTTTTGCTTGCAGCTTGGAGTGGTTGTCCTGATATTGTCCATCTTTGCTCTGTCCTTTTTTTTGTAGGTTGGGGCCGCCCTTTCCTGGTTTTTTTCTGTGAGGGGTTCCCAGGCCCAAATTGTCGCGTCTTTTGTTTGAGCTTCTGCTTGATTTTGATGGCATACCAATAGGCCGCGCCCAAGGATGAGATGTCCATAAATTCCATTTCATCCTAGATGTATCTATGCAGATCACCGTGATACTTGAGCACCAGATGTCACTCTGAATCTTTGATACCCAGATTGGTGTGCAGGGTATGGAAGATATTTGTGAAATCTGGCATTGCTTGGTCTCTTTCTTGCCACAGTGTGGTCCATTTGGTATACAAGTCGTCATAACTTTCAACAAGGTAGTATTATTCCTTAATAGCATCCCTGAAGGATTCCCAAGTGGCCACGACTGTAAATAATGAGGGTTCCTATGTTTCCTTTTGCTCACAAAATTTTTCCCACCAATCTTTGACATGGGGAATGGCTTTAAGGAGCACAAAAGTAATTTTTTTTCTATTTGAAAAGTTATGGACAGAAAAATACCCTTCTAGCAGATTCAACCACTTGTCTACAACATTTGCATCTATCTGACCTTCAAATATAGGAATATTGAAGTCGATTTGTACCTTGAAGGGGGTGGTGCCTCCGCTCGAGGAAGATGCATCACCTGTTGGCAGTCGTTGAAGGATTTGCACGAAACTATCCATCATCTCTGTCCTTTGTTGCATGAGGGCTTCCTCAAGCGACATTTTGAAAGGATCTCATGTCCCATCATCTTTCTTTTCTCCTGCCATGAGAGGTCATTTGGGCGTGCGAGAGCTTTTGTCCTCAAGAGAAACAAGCTCGAGACTCAATTCTTTGCACCCTAACCTCGTTGCGGACATGCATTAAGACGACAAGGAGCAGACTGCTCTGATACCACTGATTCGGAGTTTATGAGTAGAACGAAATGAATACATATTATTAAAATATGCTTAACACAGAATAACAGAGATACAGTAAAATTTGTTTTCTATTCAATAAGGAAATAAGTTGAAACTGTAAAATGCAGTGGAAAACAAGCTTGTTGGAATGGTGGCGGCTTATCTCTGAGAACAGATGTGATGGTTGCGCTCATTCACAAGAAGATGATTACAATGAGGCTCTAAAGACATTTTTACAATAAACAGGAATGTCAAAAACCCTAGACATCCAAAAACCTAACCTTAGGAGATGAAACGCCAAAAGTCATGTGGGCCCCGTTTGGGTAAGTTAGTACATCAACTTCTCGGGGTCATAACTTTTGCATATGATCTCCATTTTAGGCGCATGATAGCCCATTGGAAAGGTATATTCGAGGACTACAAATTTTACTATGATCCATCAAAGGGGATTTTTGACTGTGTCGAGCCCTAAAAATGTTGTTTAGGGCCTCAAAACGACCCCACAAGTCAGGGACCTGAAAACTAGGAAAAAAAAAACTATCAAACTAAAAAACTGCGAAAATGAACTAGCTGGAATAGGTGGGAGGCCACCGACATCCATCTGGATCAATGTCATAGTAAATGCAAGGCTTTGAACACTAAAGAAACGTCTTGGGTTTATGACATGTTATTTCATGGTTACTTGCTTCAATGGATAATTTGGCATCAACACATTACTCGGGTTACATTTTTGCCATCCTAACACCTTATACACAAATGCATGCTAAGTAAAATCTAATATTTCATCTCAATCACATATGATAAGGGTTTAACAAATTACTTGGTTAAATATGTTGGGTATGTGTCATAAACTTTGCACGACCAAACCTAGTATCTGTGTTGCGCCAGATGCACGGGGGCTTCACAGGAGGGTGAGCGCTAGCTCCCCCCAACTAGGGGAGTTGTAGGGGGGAAAATCCCCTGAAAAAAATTGGCAATTTTATGCGTCTGTTTTTAGTAGTTTTTTGGAACCAACAATAACTCCCTAGTTGTTATCACTAAACAATTCTACACTGAAAATTATTGACTGAAAACATATGCAACAGAAACACAAAAGATCATAGATGAAGCATCACACATATGAAACACAATTTTAGTTTTGTAATCTTGTTTTCATCAAAAATCATGAGGTAAAAACCAACCCTCCCAACCAATAAAATGTCACCAAAATCTAAGGACAATCTTGTCCTCCAATGTTGCCAAAACTGAGAACAACCTTGTTCTCCAATAACCATACAAATCATAAAACCAAACCTCAACAAATCTCCTGGAAATATTATTTACCCACAAATTTGCTATAGACCACTTGTACAATTTCTTGAGGTCACATATCGCCAGCCTATACAGATCTGCCCCTGCCCAAAAGAGCTTGTCTAGATGTATGTGATTTTTCTTACAGCAACCCGTGTATCTACATGACTTTTCCCATTGAAACATGCGTACATGCGAAAAAATGTACGAGCACTTCGTATGGTTCGCTCCACTTCATATAATATCTTCCTTCCGAGGTTGTCTCTCTCTCCCACATGCGAGGTGTCCCTTTCCCTACCAAGAATAGAAAATAGAGAATCCTCAACCTTAGGCTAGATTTACCACCCTAGCATAATTTCCCTTTACCGAAATCACCAAGCCTCCTAACACAAGTGCAGACTCACTTGTGCTAACTCCATTCTTCCACTATGATGATCTAATGTCACGATGACATCTCTCCTTTATATAGGAGTCCAATGAGTGAGTTAAGGAGCCATTCCTAAACTCAAGAATTAATTATAATATTTTGATCCTCTTTGTGGGTGTGGCACCCCCACACAAACCCACAAAACCCATCAACTTTCCCATGAGATCCTAGCCTCATTTCTAGACCAATTTCACTGAAACGAAAGTCAAAAATGGTGCTAACAAAAATTCCCACATGCCTGACACCTTGGCCTCTAGTGAGAATACCTCCCAAAGATACAAAAATCAACACTCCCTCTTATAGAGGGAGGTATATCATCCTCCAACATCTGCATGCACCATTATCACTCGTAGTAGATATCCCTCTAGATCTACCACCTCATATGTGCTCCAATAGTCCAAACTGGCAACTCCCTTTGTCACTGTGGAAAATGGGTCATCGAATACTGTCATGATAAGTTTTTTTGTCAATTATGTCTGACTAGCCATATCCTTGGTCACTAGAACACATCAAGTTGTTCAATCTGTCTAACTTGCCACATCCTCAGTCATTGAGACAAAGTCTGTCTCACTAGCCACATCCTCGGTCACTGAGGAAAAATATTTCTAACTAGATGCATTCTCAGTCACTGTAACAAATCCTCTTAAAACACATGGATACTCCATACATGTCTCAGATGCCCTAGAATCCTCCTGCCTCTGAAGCTCCTATCTGGAATCCTCTATCACAGTAGAATAAACTTTTGAAATACATGGATCCTCCATGGAGGTCTCACATATACTAGAAGCCTCCTACCTCTGAAGCTCATTTCTAGCCTCCTCCACCCATGACACATGTCTGTCTATGTTGGAAGACGTCTCTCTCCCATATGAACTAGAGGGGGAACTTCCTCTGGATGCCCATCTCTGTCTCTGAGCCAATTGTCTCTCCCTCAGGTTAGGCTCACTCTGAGACCACATGTTCCTTCTTAAACCTAACTCCCTCTAAGTCTACACAACCTCTGGGGCAATCTACTCCCTATCCATTTTCCTCTACACTGTCTTGGGAGGATACTCCTCCCTCCTGGATCCTAAGGGATAAATCCCTTTGAACTTTGGCTCCCTCTGAGCTTGTACCATTGGCGGGGTCACCTGCCTCACCACCCGTGGAGCCACATGCTCCTCCTCATCTATCTCTTTGCTCCTGCTTGCCACAGTACTCATAGGCTAGCCCATCAGCCTATATAGGTTTCCTTCTCTAACTCCAAGAACTATTGTTGATACAAAGTTAAACTGTCTTGGCACAAGCAGTACCTATCCATCTTGAAACAATATATGATATCCCTTCCTCTCAATCTCTAAAATTGAGAGGACACTCCTGAGTTATCGCGCCCATAACACATTTGAAACCATTAGTATCTCACCTGACTCTAATCGAAACTATATTGTACGAGATCCTCATACCGAATGCTTGGCTCCCATACCAAGCTCCACACATAAGTCTGAGACAGTATCTGTGAGAGTGTCAAACAACTCTCATGCACCTGTCATGTGGCAAGATGCTCTGTTATCCACCAACCATCTCTCCCTGCTATAGATAGTCCCTGAAAGGCCAGAGACCAATAGGGTCTCCCTATTGAACCTGTCTGTAACCTCATCAACCTATATTGTTGATGCATATTGCCTTCTTCCTCTTCCCCTCTAGTGTGGTGATCTAAAAATGATGAAGACTTGTATTCTTGAAAATATTTGCAAGTTTTAATTCATGTGTTCAAATGCAAATGGATCAATTTTGCAAACACAACTTCTATAGAAATTATACATTCAAGATGCATATAAACAGCAGCAAATAACAGTGAACAGAAAACACATAACACAGCAAATGATAAAGGAGTTCACCCCTCTCTTGGGCTACATCTCCTGGTCCAGCTTCCAATAGATCTTTTGTATTATTTGCTCGAAGTGCTAAAATATGTGTTTTACAGTGCTCAAAATGCCAAATAGATGGCTCCAATAGCTTCAGAACGTCCAAAAACCCCTAGCTGGGATTTTTCAGCACCTCGTTTGGCCAAAAATTGAAGAAGATAGGCTTCCTAGAAGTTCCCCTTCAAACTTGTTGTCTCTACATCGCCAAAATGCACCCTTGCATACTCAACCTAGCCCCCACATGCATATATGTGTAAAAACCCAGCATCGGGTGCAACCGCACAACCAGTGCGAACTGTAGGACGGTTACGCGCCTTAGCCCCTAACCGCCAAGGCCGAGGGCACATGGGTCACCATATGACCGTGCGTATATACAAACAGGGGTTAAGTTTGAATGTCATATGGTAACGGTCGGATAGGCGTGCATATGGTAATGGTGGTTACATTGTATACACATAGGACCGGGGGCCCCGGCCCGATCCGTGCCCCAATATACAATACATTTCAATTTAAATAAAATGTTTACCATATATATTATAAGAACCAAACAATGGCGTGTCGGTTGGGTGGCCCCTCCCAAAGCATTACCCCTTCCTGGAGGTCGCGGGGTCAAATCTGACCAACAACATAAATTTTAGACCAACGCCAGGGTGACACGTGGCGGCCACTAAGTGGACCACGTGTCAGCATTTCATTCGCCACCAATGAAACGTGTCATACGCCAACTTGTCCACAATCCTGCCAACCAACACCTTCCACGTGTCATACGGCCCTGGCACATGTCGTACGGATCTGCCACGTGTCGTACGGTCTGCCACGTCAACATTCGTACGGACTGTATAGTCAACACATTTTTTTTGCATGTTTGTCGTTTTGAACAGAACACGATATCTCTCTCATCCGACGTCCGTTTGAACCCAAACAAGTTGCGTTGGGTTCGTGACGATGAGGCCTACGCTCCCATTTGATTTGAAGCGATTCCAAGCACTTTGAATTTTGAGCAAAATTTGATCCCCTGGATCACACCTCCCCATTGGAAAGATTTTGGACCTCCAAAAGACTATTTTCAGTCTATCTAAAGATGAGGGTATAGTTCCCTCACCTTTCCAACCTCAATCC
>ML808593.1:0-50926 GCA_009831015.1 Picea engelmannii | reverse complement strand
CCATTCCCTCCATTTCCATTTGGATTTTTATCACCACTGTCTCCCTTGTGCTTTGAAGGGTTGGAGCCTTCACCTTGCAACCTTGTATTCCTTTATTCCATCAAGAGTTTCATCATTTCTCTCATTTCCATGAAAGCCTTTCTAAGATCTTCATCTTCTGTAGGAATATGTTCATGACTCTCTTCATGAGCCATACTTGGTGAATGCCTCCTTGAAGCTTGCGGTGATGATATAATCTTTCTTCTTGAAAGATGAGAACTTGTCTCTACAGGTTGACCTTCTCCTCTTGTGAGTTTCAACCTTGTGAGCATCAGAAAACAAAACACTTGCAAATAATCAAGTCTTCAAAAACCTATGCTCTGATACCAACTTGATCTAAAAATGATGAAGACTTGTATTCTTGAAAATATTTGCAAGTTTTAATTCATGTGTTCAAATGCAAACGGATCAATTTTGCAAACAAAACTTTTATATAAATTATACATTCAAGATGCATATAAATAGCAGCAAATAACAATGAACAGAAAACACATAACACAGCAAATGATAAATGAGTTCACCCCTCTCTTGGGTTACATCTCCTGGTCCAGCTTCCAATGGATCTTTTGTATTATTTGCTCAAAGTGATAAAATATGTGCTTTACAATGCTCAAAATTCCAAATAGATGGCTCCAATGGCTTCAAAACGTCCAAAAACCCCTAGCTGGGCTTTTTCGGCACCTCGTTTGGCCAAAAATTGAAGAAGATAGGCTTCCTAGAAGTTCCCCTTCAAACTTGTTGTCTCTGGATCGCCAAAATGCACCCTTGCATACTCAACCTAGCCCCCATGCGCATATATGTGTAAAAACCCAGCACCGAGCGCAACCGCACAACCGGTGTGAACTGTAGGACGGTTATGCGCCTTAGCCCCTAACCGCCAAGGCTGAGGGCACATGGGTCACCATATGACCGTGCGTATATACAAAAAGGGGTTAAGTTTAAATGTCATATGGTAATGGTCGGATAGGCGCACATATGGTAATGGTGGTTACATTGTATACACATGGGACCGGGGGTTGGGGCTAAGCCCCGGCCCGGTCCGTGCCCCAACATACAATACATTTCAATTTAAATAAAATGTTTACCATATATATTATAAGAACCAAACGATGGTGCACCAGTTGGGCGGCCCTTCCCAAAGCATTACCCCTACCCAGAGGTCGCAGGGTCGAATCCGGCCAACAACATAAATTTTAGACCAACGTCGGGGTGACACGTGGCGGCCACTGAGTGGGCCACGTGTCAGCATTTCATTCGCCACCAATGACACGTGTCATACGCCAACTCATCCACAATCCTGCCAACCAACACCTACCATGTGTCGTACGGCCCTGCCACGTGTCATACGTCCCTGCCACGTGTCGTACGTTCTTCCACGTCAGCATCTGTACGGACTGTACAGTGAGCACATTTTTTTTGCCTGTTTGTCGTTTTGAACAGAATGCGATATCTCTCTCATGCGACGTCTGTTTGAACCCAAACGAATTGCGTTGGGTTTGTGACGACAAGTCTTACGCTCCCGTTCGATTTGAAGCGATTCCAAGCACTTTGAATTTTGAGCAAAATTTGATCCCCTGGATCATGTGGACACTGTGAAGCATAATGACCAAGGTCATGGCACTCATAACATCTGATCTCACTAAGATCCTTCTTCCATCTCGGCTTTGGAGATGCTTCTCTCTTGGTAGAATCCCTTCTCCCTAATGGACCTCTTATGTCTGTAGAACCCCTTCTACCCTTTCTAGTGAGGGTTGCAAGGGCCTGGTTCTCATCACTGCTACTCTTCACCATACCATTCATATCATCCTTGGATGCTAACCAGGTTTCCTCCTAGATAAAATATGTCCATAATCTGTCAACATCTGGTAACTTGTCTCGTGCACAAATTCCTTGCACAAATGGTTCCCAGGACCCGGGAAGACCACTCAAGGCTACATTCACCAACTTAGCATCATGCACCATCTTACCAATGGCTATGAGTTGATCTCGAATCTAAGTAATCTTCGTAAGGTAACTAACAATTGTGTCTTCACCAGTCATCCTGACAATATGAAGTTGATGCTTCAAGTGTAGCATCCTGCTAGTATTCTTGTTTTGGTATAGACCCACCAAATCATCATACATATCCTTCTAAATTGCTTTCTAGTAAATGTGAGGAATCAAGTGGTCCTTCACGAACTCTAGCAATACCCGCTTGGCCTTCACTTCCCTCTTCTTGTGAAATGCCAAATCTATTTTATCAGTCGGGTTAGGAACCATATCCTCAACATACTCCTTGAGATCATTCTTCACCAACAGAAGAAGAACCCTCATCTTCCAAGATCGAAAGTTGGTTTCCCCTTCCAACCTATCCTCGAGATTCAATGTATTCACAATATTGACATGCCTGAAACAAGAACAAGAACAAGTACAACACTCTTCCATTGTTGTAGCCAACAAGGTGTCTCAATATGATCCCCTTCTCTTCAAATCCCAAGCTCTGATACCATGTAAATTTTCACATGCAACTCTATGTGACTAATTTTTTTCATATTTGAGAAATTGCTTCTGAGTGAACCAATAGTAAATCCCTAGTTGTTATCACTGAACAATTCTACAATGAAAATTATTGATTGAAAACTTATGCAATGGAAACACAAAAGTCATAGATTAATCATCACACATATGAAACACAATTTTAGTTTTGTAATCTTGTTATCATCAAAAATCCTGAGTGAAAAAACCATCCCTCCCAGCCAACACAATATCACCAAAATCTGAGGACAACCTTGTCCTCCAAAATTACCAAAACTGAGAACAACCTTGTTCTCTAATAACCATACAAATCAAAAAACCAAACCTCAACAAATCTCCTGGAAATATTCTTTTCCCACAAATATGCTACAGTCCACCTGTACAACCTGTTGAGGTCACATGTTTTTAGCCTATATAGACCTACCCCTGCCCAGAAGAGCTTGTACCGATGTATGCAATTGTTCCTACAGTAACCCGCGTACGTAAGCGATTGTTCCCACTGCAACCTGCGTACATGCAAAAAACTGTACAAACACTTCATACAACTCACTCCACTTCGTACAATATCTTCCTTCTGAGGATGTCTCTCTCTCTCCCACATGCGAGGTGTGTCTTTCCCTATCAAGAACAAAAAATAGAGATTCCTCAACCTTAGGCCAGATTTTCCACCCCAGTAGAGTTTCCCTTTGTTGAAATCACCAAGCCTCCTAGCACAAGTGATCGTCTGATGGAGTGACTAGGATCATCAAATCCGTCAGAGTGTGTGTTGTTGGAGTGAGTTAGTCAAAGTGATCTATGACACTTAGAGTCGATGCACTTCAATGAGGAAGGACTTCGAGGATGAGTCTGAGTCGTAGATATGTGAATGGACACATGATATGATCTCATTTGTAGATCATTGTGGGTCCCACTTAGTCAAGCTAGGAAGAGGGTGTTGAGACGGGTGATAACCATAGAGTAATAGAAGGATCGATGAAATCGTCATCGAATCCATTGATTTCATACTCCAAGAACCGTTGGATCCATGAGGGTGATCGTCTGAGAGGAGCCATTGAACCGGGATTGAAATCTCGTACTCTGCAGTTCCAATGAAAGTGAGTTTGAATCATTACCATTTGTTGATCTGGTGGCAAGGAGAAAATCAAGTCATCCGATTTAGGATGCTTAGGTCCCAAGTTGTTTTAGTGAAGCCTTAGGGGAAATTTTACTAGTAGTTGGAGATCGAGCAAGAAGATTTATCAAAGTAAGTGTTTTTATGAGGGGGAGTTCTCGCGTGTTAACGTGATGAGCAAGGATTTGAGAGGACCATATGTAACGTACCCTTCCACCCACAGGTTGGGCTACGCAACTTCAAGCCCACTTCTGGACTCCTTTTGACTTCTGATCTAAATTTCAATTAATAAAGATGCATGAAGTATTCACAAGCATAGATCAATATTCATGCTACAACATAAAGAAATGAACCATGTGCCGCACACAACAATAACCAGCAAGCATGCTTACTATGGATATGAAATTCATAGATAAATAAATACACAACGGAATAAATACACAAGTAAATAAAACCATAACGGGAAGCACTTATCTTTAATGAAACGAATCACCAACTGGTTGCAGACCAAGGACATTCCACCCAACCGTAGACACTATTGTTCCAAATCTTAACAACAATGTCACCCCGAACCAGGGCTATGAATCCACAAGGACAGTTTCAAATTGTCACTCGGCTTTCCAAACCAGTCATCACTCAATCTCTAAAAGGCTTCTCAGCACCCACATCAATCCAAAGTACACCAGCTCTCTTCTACCCAACCTACACAACCTAATAGAATGGACCCCCTTCTCTGCCACGCAGTCCCTCGGGTTGTCCATCTCCTTCTAGGGCTCCAGTGCAGCTGGTCCAGAATCTCCATGTTGGGACTCCCAGGACTCGCAGTTGTGAGAAAAACTGAACACAAGCCAAAGCATCTCATACATGTGGGCCTTAATTCATAGCTGGAATACACCAGCAATATTTACAGCCAACAAACCATGGCTCTTCTCCAACAGTTTGTTTTCCCTTCCCAAGCCAAACACAAATGAGCAGAGACAAGTGGGTGGAAGAATGAGTGGAGTGAGAACATAATGAAAGGGGTGAACGATGAGCAATGAGTGAGTGAGGGAATGAGTGAAGAAGAAGCAACCCCCACCACAGACCAAAGATGGGTTTATGTAGTTCTTCAAATTAAGGAACCACTTGGCCTTCCCCCCAAGAAGCGCATGTAACTGTTATTCTCCCTTAAAAAAATAAGGGTAAATATAAAATAAATACTTAGCCCCTCAAGCCCCCTCTCGTGTGGAATCATAGCCCCCTATAAATCTTGTCCTTGTCCGTCTAGCAGTTAGAGATGTATTTATTAATAATAATGATCAAAACATTACATTTCCTAGGCACACTCGCCTCTTTCAATTGTTTGGGCACTCTGGCCTTTCATAGATTAACACAAATCATTATTTAATACGAGGCTCAAAACCAGGGTGTTACATCCCTTCCCCCTTATTTTGGCACTATCCTAAGTGCCTATACAAAACATAAATAAATAATTTCAAAATTTACTCAAAAATTTGTGGGTGTTTTTCCCACATGGCATCTTCATGCTCCCAAGTAGCATCTTCAAAATCGTAGCAGGTCCATTGAACTTTTACAAGCTCTATAACTCGATTTTGGAGCATTTTGACTTTTATGTCCAATATGTTAGCGTCACCATTTTTCTTTCCAATTAGAATCGGTTCTAAGTCACGTTGTGACCCATGCGTCCAAACATGTGAAGTCAGGTACCTAGCACCGTGAGGTCGAGGTCAGCAAGTGGTTGGTTGGCCCTTAGAAACGGGAAGAGATGTCAGAGTCAAAACTTGTATAAATGGTACGTGTGTGTATTTTCCAAGGAGTCGAGTCTTGTTGAGAAACCAGTCTCTACATGCCCAGGTCGAGTCAAGTAGTTAATGGAAGTCGCATCGACAAGTACAACATGTTATTATCAATTCATCATGAAGGCCGAAGGAATGAAAAATCGTGGCATTCGTATCATGCATGCCCAGCAAACTTTATCGCATGTATCCTACACGCGGGGATTTGCCATGGGAAACCTCTAACTCAACTCGAAACATCTCGTCACCATGAATTCACTGTACTCCAGCATGATTCCTTCTTCTGCCCGACTCGTTATAAAGCTTAGATGCTCGGCACTCTTTTCATTCGTAGAACCAGGCCCGCACTCTGTTTGCAATTTTCCTTGCTAGCCCCATTGTTTTAGAGCCCCCCCCGTTGTGCGCCTGCTGAATATACTGCACGTGGAATATATACTGATCGCGCCATGGCGACCTCTCAAAGCGTAAGGAAAGGCACACAGAGAAGCAGAATTGCAAGATCCAAGCCCAAAATGACTGGGAGTCATTCTCACCCGTAGTAGGCATTCCCAAGCATGTGAAAGGAGTTATTCCCTTACTCGAAGAGAAAACCAGATCAAACTGCGCAGAACCTGAAGCGAAGGGATTTGCGCAGGAAGGGAAGACGATAGAAGCCCCGTCTCCTCAACAGCAAATGCCTCGGCGGAGGGGCAGGCCGAGGAAGAATAAGGAAGTTGTGGAAACTCGATTTCCAGAAAAGCCGCTTGCCATATCGAAAGATGAAGAACTACTCATGCGCGCCATCCAGCTAGAGCCTGCCAGAGGATCGAGCCACAAAAATAGGAGCAGAAAAGGGAAAGAGGTTATCACAGAAGCGAATGATCAAGAACCATCTCAGCAATTGAAGCAGGAAAAGTTGGCCATCGCTGAACTCTATCAAGAAAACATCGAGTTGAGGCGGCAGCTAGCGACAAAGACCATGGAAGCGTCAGCAGCGCAGGGTCGCGAAGGGAACGTGGCATGGCTAAAAAGATAGCTTAGAGAGGCACAAGACACCATCGTACAACTACAAGAAGCATAGAGACTGACGAAAGAAAGGCATACTAAGTATTGCAAAGAATACAAAGCGGTCGAGAAGGAGGCTTGCATGGCTCTCGCCAGCGTGCAGAAAAAACGAGCCTAGCAAACGCTTGTCTCTACATCTGCAAGCACAAGATGAATCTTGGCGGTTTTGAAGGACATATTTCCCCAAAGCGATCCACTTTTTTTATAACGGTCGCGAAAATCAAATAGCCACTTGTCGCGCACATTTTCTAGCAAATGAACGCGAAACAGAAATCAAAGCCGTTATAATAGATAGCAAGTTCCTGACAGACACCTATTTGCTTGGACACCTGACCAAAGGGATACACTAATACATCTTTTATTCATATCTAGGCTTGACCGACGATCAGATCCTCGTGGTAGATTTGCGGATGGTCATGGGTAAACAGACAGGATTATTGTCTATTTTTGGGCAACACCATGAGAAGAGTCTCCAGCGCATGCTACTCAGTTTTCCTAGTTTTAGGGTTAGCAGTTAGAAAGCAGGGTAGCCCAAGCGACACCCTTGTTTATATATTTCATCTTTTTGATGTAAGCCAGGTTGGTTGGCCAATTTGGTAGACTACAGCTATTGTATGAAATTTGAGTTTTTTGACCGAAATTTAATGCAAAGGTCCTGTAACTTGATGAAAAGATTCTAGTTGTAGCAGTTGGATGTATTGTGCCTCTTCCTTTGTGTATGTGCTTCTTGTCATATTTATTCATATATTTTTCTATCTATTTCAGAACAAATTTTCGAACATGTGGATTCGTTGCGCATCGCCCCTTGTTCACGCCACTTAGACAAAACATTGTCTTCTAAAAGTTAACTCTGAATTCACCCGCAGCAGTGCTCTGAGTTACTTCCTGTGTTTTTCTCTCGCCTCACATTTTGGTTTTACACTGAAGACTGTTACTCGCCTAGCCTTATCCTCTCAAGTTTAGTCACTGAGTCATTTGTCTCTGTCATTTCCTCAGATCGACTCCATAGCCCAAGTCTTACTTTCTTGCGCCAATATAACTAGAACCCATTATCAAAGGTGTTAAATCTAGCCACTGGTCCCAAAGCCATATCCTGCGCAGAGACCACGCCTTCCGAGAGATCCCTCTCTAGGTTTTGGGGCTCAAATTTGGTTGAAAAAGTTACCTTCGTCGTATGTCTATCAACTGAACAGATTTATGGAGTGCTAACATTCTAGCGTCATTGTCGAGGATGAAATTGAATAGATTTTCCCTAAGAGAACGACTAACGTTGCAGTTTGACCCATGAGGGTAATTGAGGGACAAACATCCGTACCGATTGAAACCCTTACCCTGGCGACTCCAGTCCAAACAGAACAGTAGCACAGTTCAGGAACCCTGGCTCCAAAGACAATTTATACCAAAGAAAATCCTGACCCAAACCCCACAGAGCCTGTGTACGACCCCGAGAAGATTTTGAGTAGGACTAGAGAGCTATCGTCGGACCCGTTCTACTACCTGGACAGAAGCCTATCCTTGACCAAATACAGCACGAAGAGCATTGATGACCTTGAGTTTGACGCATTCTTCGAGAAAACTATGTTCAGGTCTAAGTCAGAAACCAGTTTGGATGAGACTATTTTCGACCCGAAGAAGTTGCAAGCCCTAGTAGAAAATAATATCCCTCAGAATCTGAATCCTCCTAGGGCTATGGCCACCAAATTTGCTCCCCTCATCCTGCCAGCCTAATTACATGACTTGCCTCATAATTATAGCCAGAGAATCAATCTCTACGACACAGAGGGAAATGTTTCTGCTCAGAGGCACTTGGACTGGTTTAATGATTTCATCGACCTGGAAGAGGTGTACTACGCATATATAAATATGAGGTTGTTTGTGCAGAGCCTTTCGGGAGATGTAAGAAAATGGTTCAAAGCCCTCCTGCCCGTGAGCATTCGTGACTTCATCGCGTTTGAGACGTTGTTCCTAAATAAATGGGGGGACAAGAAAAACCCTTTGTAGTTGCTAACACAATACAATAGTATGAAGAAAGCACCGAAAGAGATAGTGCAGAAATTCTCAACCCTTTTTTGAAGGTGTACAACTCAATCCCTGCAGAATTCAAGTCGCCCCCCGGTGCTGCGCAGTTGTGGTACACTGATTCCTTCGACAATTATTTTGCCCTGTTGTTGAGAGAAATAAGATCAACGAGTCTAGACACTATAATGAGTAACATTGTTGAAGTCGAAGTGAACATGATGCCGTCGGGAAAAATAAAACCAAGGTTCAACCGAGGCGACAAGAGATCCCAAGGAGATGCACAACCATCGACGTTACGGTCCTCCGACGACAAGTTCGACATGATGATGAAGACCATGGAGAAGTTGATGGAGAGAATGTCCATAGGAAACAGACCTACTGCCCGAGAACATAACGACCCACATCCCAGGAATCAAAATCTTAGAAGGGGTCAAATCCCTCAGATCAGACAAAGGGAACAAAAAGAGAAAAGGGATCAAGGTGACCAGCAGACGAGACCTTCTTTCCAGAACAACTACGCAAATGAGGATTTCGACCAAACGTTCGACGACCAGATGCATTGTTGTGATGACAAAAACCCGCGCATGTTCTTGACAAAGAGCGAGCATGATCGGTATATGAGCATAAACGAAGACTTTGTGTCAGAGACCGATGATGATATGATACTCGAAACAGATGATGTGTCGTCTTGGGAGACAGAAGAGTTTAGGAAAGGCTATCAAAACGCCATCATGCAGTTCCAGAAGAGGTACAACCTCCGATGCAAAGACGTGCCTACCGAGTCGCAACAAACGAACCCCATAAGAAAGCCTCTGGTGGACACCCCTTCCACAAGCCGACCAAGGTCGGACAACGTGACCAAGGATGCAACAGAGAAATCTAAGTCGAAGGAGGAGGTCCCCAAGAAAGCTCTGGAGACAGGCTGGGAGGCGAGTGGAAAAGAGGTAGAAAAAACCTATCCCCCTTTCAATTTTGAACATGAGATGGCCAAAATAAAAATCTTTGTCACGTTCAATGAACTTATTAGATAGGGTGAGTATCGGGAACAAATCATTAAAATACTGAAAATGGGGGGGACACCCGATACTCTGAATATTCAAGATGATCACCCTGCTATCCTTTTTGGTCTGTGCATTGAAGAGACAAGTGATACCAAAGACGTCCCTCCGTTCTATGTCAGTCTGAAAGTCCATGACATGACCTTGCATAACACCATGTTGGATTCTAGCACATCACACAACCTCATGCCAAAGGTGAACATGGATGAACTGGGTTTGGATGTCACTAGGCCATACAAAGACCTTTTCTCCTTTGATTTGAGGAAAGTCAAGTGTTTGGGCCTTATCAAAGACATAGTTGTGTCGTTGGATCAAATCCTCACTAAGAACATGGTCATGGACATAGTCATCGCAGACATACCTCCAAATTTTGACATGTTTCTATCAAGGTCGTGGGCTGCAAAGTTGAAGGGCACTTTGCAGATGGATATGTCATATGCCACCATCCTTGTTCTTGGCCATGACGGAAGGTTGTATAGAGAAGTGTTGCTGAAATACATGGTAAGCAGCAAGATGCAGCCAAACAATCATCCTATATACGCCATCAACATTGAGGTGGGTTCTTCTATATTCTACAATGACCTGAGTTTCAAAGAGGAAGAACCGACAACCATCATAACAACTGACGAGAAAACTACACGAGAAACAATAGAGTGCGCCGACCCGAAATATCGTGTACTAAACAGGGTGTGGAACATGAGTTTTGATGACACAGTCAGCAAAGAAGGAGTTGGGGCTGGTGTATGGGAAATCCCCCCTGAAGAAAACACAAAGTTTCGCTCATACAAGCTCGTGTTTGAATGCACTAACAACATGGTCGAGTATGAGGCACTAATCTTAGGCTTGCAAGTTTTGAAAGAATTGGGCACACAGAAAATAGCAGTGCACGGATATTCCGAGCTGATCATAAATTAGGCAAAGGGTGTGTATCAAACCAAACACCCCCAGCTAAGAGCGTACATAAATATGGCTTTGGACCTCCTCGAAGGTTTTTCAGAGTATGATCTAGCTGCTATCCCCAGGGATCAAAATCAGATCACTGATGCGTTGGCCACCTTGACCTCGGTTTTTAAGATCCCCATCTTCCCAAACAAAACATATGAAATCGAGGTCAAACATAGGTCGGCAGTGCCTGATAATGTCAAACACTGGCAAGTGTTTGATGACGACAAACAGGTGGAAAGGTTCCTCCTTATGAGCAATGAGTTCGCTAATACAAACATTGACGAGGAATACTACGGCGACAAACATGAGAGCGCATATACAACTGAAAAATAATACAATTCCAAAACTAGATCATGGTAAGGGACATAATACAACTGAAAAATAATATTATTCCAAAGGGTTTGGTGCCGTTGGAAAAGTTGTTTACGAAAACGATGTGGCTAAGAACCCCAAGATCACTACAAGCGAAGAAGACGTGGAAGAATGAAACATCAGGACTGAGGAGAACTCGAAGATGGTAAAATTATCAAAGACACTCAGTCCATAGGTCAAGTAGGACTACATAAAGCTCATGAGAGATTTCCCGAACGTCTTCGCATGGAGCTACGATGACCTGAAAGTATATGACATGAAAGTAATCCAACATGTTATCCCTCTCAAGGAAGATCAAAAACCTTTCAAACAGAAGCTAAGACAGATAAACCCCCTATTGTTGTCGATGATCGAGAAGGAGGTAAAAAAGCTCTTCGACGCTAAAATTATTTTTTCTTTGAGATTCTCGAAATGGGTAGCTAATCTGGTACCTGTAAGAAATAAAAGCGACAAGATAAGACTGTGTAGACTTCTGGAATTTAAAGAAAGTGTCTCTCAAGGACCACTACCCCCTTTTTAAAATGGACTACATCCTGCAAAAAGTGGTGGGGTCCCATAAGATTTCTATGCTAGATGGGTTCTCAGGATATAATCAGATCACGGTCCACCCAGACAATAGAGAGAAAACAACTTTCACAACTCCATGGGGAACGTTCATGTATGCCAAGATGTAGTTCAACCTGATGAATGATGGAGCCACTTTCCAGAGGGCAATGGACATCATGTTTATTTATGAAAAGGACAATTTCATCATGATTTATCTGGACGGCATCACAGTGTACTCTGCCTCCGACAAACAACATCTCGAGCACCTGAAGAACGTTTTCCAGAAGTGCAGAAAGTTCGGCATATCACTAAATCCAAAGAAATTGCATTTCACGGTGGAAGAAGGAAAGCTACTAGGGCACATCATTTCCAAGGAAGGCATTAAGATAGACCCCAACAGGTTTGAAGGAATCTTGAAGATCGACACCACGCGCAGTAAAAAGGAAGTGCAATTTTTCCTGAGAAAGGTGAACTTCTTGAGGAGATTCACCCCAAACCTAGCAGAAATCATAAAGCACATAACTTGCATGATCAGGAAGGGAAACGAGATTAAGTGGAACCCAGAGGCCAAGAAGTCTTTTGAAGATATCAAAGTGGCGCTAACTAAATCTCCTGTGCTAGCCAGCCCAGATTTTACAAAAGATTTCCTCATGTTTTCATTCACCTCAGAACACACTATTGTTGGTGTGTTGCTACAGAAAGACGAGCAAGACTTCAAAAAACCCATAGCCTATTTTAGTCGGAGGCTGCGCGACGCCCCACTAAGGTATGACATTATGGAAAAATAGGCGTATGCCTTAGTGGCCTTGAAAGAGTTTAGGACATACATATTGCACTCCCATGTCATCGCTTGTGTGCCCAGTAGTTTAGTAAAGGATATCCTGACTCAAGTTGACCCGGAAGGAAGGAGAGGCAAGTGGATAGCGGCCATGCTAGAATATGATCTTAATATCAAGCCTACATAGTTGATCAAGGGTCAGGGTCTTGCAAAGTTAATGACGCAATTGGACTGCGACGTTGTAGGAATGAATTTCATCGTTGATCTGTCGAAATGCCCTCAAGAAGAAAAAGTTGTGCAGGTGCCTCAGCAGTTCACTGATTCGCCATGGTATGTTGGCATCATCTATGTGTTGGAGAATCTCCAGGCTCCTCCGGGCATGAGTAAGACCAAATCCAGGTTTCTCATGCTTAAAGCGGCTAAGTTCTGCACCCTGGACAATTCACTTTACTGGAAAGACCCTGGGGGAATATTGTTGAGTTGTTTGCTGGAAGATGACGTGAAGCGGGCTATACAAGAATTTCACAAAGGCAACTACAGACAACACCACTATTGGAAGACCATCATGCACAAAATATTGAGAGTGGGTTATTAGTGGCCTATAATTTTTGTTGACGTGTATAAAGAGGTCTCCCGCTACCATGAATATCATATTTTAAACGGAAGAAGAAAGTTGCAGCCCCTGCAACTAAAGTTGATCTCAGTCGAAGAACATTTCATGCAGTGGGGTCTAGATTTCATAGGAGAGATAAATCTGCCATCCTCCGCACAACACAAATGGATACTCACGGCCACCAACTATTTCACGAAATGGATAGAGGCGATCCCCACAAAGCAAGCTACTGACGTAGCCATCATACAATTCCTGGAGACAAACATCTTGTCGAGGTCTGGGTGTCCCGTTAAGATCATAACAGACAATGCAGTCACATTCAAGTATAAGAGGATGGAGAAATTTTGTCAGGATTATAACATAACCTTGGGGCATTCCATGACGTACTATCCACAAGGAAACGAGTTAGCAGAATCCTCAAATAAGAGCCTGACCAGGATCATCAAAAGACTCCTCCAAGACAACAAGAGAGCCTAGCATAAAAAGATTATCTACGTGTCGTGGCCAGATCAGGTTACCACCAAGATGTCTATATCAACGTCGTCTTTCCATATCATTTACAGCACAGACACAATCTTCCCTACTTCACTGGGACTGCCCGTCAGGAAGTTGTTGCAAGAATAGGATTTTAAGCCAAATGATGTGCAAAGGAGAATAAACCAGCTGATTCACACACAACAGGCAAGGGAACAAGTGTATAATTGATCACAGCTCCATCAGGAGAAGATAAAGAAAGCTTTAGATTAGCGTTCTTAGCTAGAGGATTTTCAGCTGGGCAATATAGTCTTGAGATGGGACGCGAGAAATAAAGACAAAGGAAAGCACGGAAAGTTCAACCATCTTTGGACAGGTCCGTCCAGAATCAGCGATCATTGCAGAAGAAATGCTTATTTTCTAGAAGGATTAGATGGAGAATGCTTTGGTTTGGGGCCTGTAAACGACAGGTTCCTCAAACATTACATGATGAAATAAAGTTTGTTTAAAGTCATTCATCATTGTAAATAGTCGTTTTATTTTTGCGTCGAGTCAGTAAGTCAGCAGAAGATTGAAGCCCGAAGTGAAGGCCCTAAGTTTATGCTGAAGTTTTAGAAGTTGCGTTGATAGGTTTAGTTTGTTTTATGTTCGTCACTTACTTCTCTTAGTGTCTGAAGGTCGAATAAATCCCAATGGTTAGGCACCTAGTCTATTGTTCTTTGCTACCTCGTGGGGAGGATGGCATCCTCGTTGGAACCAGTTGTTAGCACCACTATTTTTCTTTCCAGTTAGGGTCGGTTCTAAGTCACATTGTGACCCATGAGTCCAAACATGTGAAGTCAGTACATAGCACCGTGAGGTAGAGGCCAGCAAGTGGTCAGTTGGCCCTTGGAAACGGGAAGGGATGTCAGAGTCGAAACTTGTATAAGTGGTACGGGTATGTATTTTTCAAAATGTTGAGTCCTGTTGAGAAACCAGTCTCTACGTGCCCATGTCGAGTCAAGTAGTTAATGGAATTCGCAACGGCAAGTACAACATGTTATTATTAGTTCATCATGAAGGTTGAAGGAATGAAAAATCACGACGTTCGTATCATGCATGCCCAACAAACTTTATCGCATGTATCCTACACGTAAGGATTTGCCATGGGAAACTTGAAACTCGACTTGAAATATCTCATCGCCATGAATTCATTGTCCTCTAGCATGATTCCTTCTTCTGCTCGACTTGTTATAAAGCTCGAATGCTCGGCACTCTTTTTAGTCGTAGAACCAGGGCCGCACTCTGTTTGAAATTTTCCTTGCCAACCCCATTGTTTCATATTCCCCACCCCTTTGTGCGCCTGCTAGATATACTGTGCATGGATTATACATTGGTCGCACCATGGAAACCTCTCGGAGCGTAAGGAAAGGCACGCGGAGTAGCAGAATTGCAAGATCCAAGCCCAGAACAATTGGGAGTCTTTCTCACCTGTAACAGGCATTCCCAAGGATGTGAAAGGATTTATTCCTTTACCCGTAGAGAAGACCAGATCAAACTGCACAGAACCTGAAGCGGAGGGATTTGCATAGGAAGGGAAGACGATAGAAGCCCTGTCTCCTCAACAACAAATGCCTCAGAGAAGGGGGAGGTTGAGGAAGAACAAGGAAGCTGTGGAAACTCGATTTCCAGAAGAGCCACTTGCCAGATCGAACGCTGAAGAACTACTCATGTGTGCCATCCAGCTAGAGCCTACTGGAGGATCGAGTCGCAAAGATAGAAGAAGAACAAGGAAAGCGGGTATCACGAGACTGAATGATCAAGAACCATCTCAGCAATTGAAGTAGGAAAAGCTGGCCATCGCTAAACTCTATCAGGAAAACATGGAATTGAGGTGGCAGCTAGCAACAAAGACCATGGAAGTGTCAATAGCGCAGGGTTGCAAAGAGAATGTGGCATGGCTAAAAAGATAGCATAGAGAGGCACAAGACACCATCGTACAACTGCAAGAAGCACAAAGACTGAAGGAAGAAAGGCATACTGAGTATTCCAGAGAATATGAAGCGTTGAGAAGGAGGCTCACGTGGCTCTCGCCAGCACGCAAAAAAAATGAGCCTAGCTTACGCTCTTCTCTGCATCTGCAAGAACAAGGCGAATCTTGGTAGTTTTGAAGGACACGTTTCCCTAAATCTCTCCACCTTTTTTATAATGGTTACAAAAATCAAATAGCCACTCATCGCACATATTTTCTAGTAAATGAACATGAAACAAAAATCAAAGTCGTTATAGAAAATAGTAAGTTCCTAACAAACACCTGTTCGCTCGGACACTTGACCAAAGGGATACACTGACACATATTTTCTCCATATCAAGGCATGACCGACAATCAGATCCTCGTGGAAGATTTATGGACGGTCATGGGTAAACAGACATGATTATTGTCTATTTTTGGGTAGCACCATGCAAAGAGTCTCCAACGCATGCTACTCAGTTTTCCTAGTTTTAGGGTTAGCAGTTAGAAAGCAGGGTAGCCCAAGCGGTGCCCTCGTTTATATATTTCATATTTTCGATGTAAGCAAGGTTGGTTTGCAAAAATGGTATATGACAACTATTGTATGAAATTTGAGTCTTTTGACCGAAATTTAATGCAAAGGTCCTATAACTTGATGAAAATATTCTAGTTGTAGCAGTTGGATGTATTGTGCCTCTTCCTTTGCGTATGTGCTTCCTGTCATCTTTATTCATATATTTTTCTGTCTATTCCAGAACGAATTTTCGAACTTGTGGATTTGCTGCATAGTGCCCCTTGTTTGTGCCACTTAGACAAAACATTTTCTTCTAAAAGTTAACTCTGAATTCACCCATAGTGGTGCTTCAAGTTACTTCCTATGTTTTTCTCTCGCCTCACATTATGGTTTTACACTGAAGACTGTTACTCACCTAGCCTTATCCTCTCAAGTTTAGTCACTGAGTCATTTGTCTCTATCATTTCCTTATTTTGACTCCATAGCCCAAGTCTTACTTTCTTGCGCCAATATAACCATAACACATTATCAAAGGTGTTAAATCTAGCCACTACTCCCAAAGCCATATTCTGTGTAGAGACCACGCCTTCCGAGAGAGCCCTCTCCAGATCCGAAAGGCTAGTTTTGGGTCTCAAAGTTGGTTGAAAAAGTTACCTTCATCGTCTATGTATCAGCTGAACAGATTTACAGAGTGCTAACACAATATTTGCATTGGTTGGACTTGAAAGCCTTCCTCTGTATCTACCTGAATCAAATGCCAATCAATAACATGGTTAGGATCATGTACATATTTTTTTAGCAAAGAGACATGAAATACATTATGCACATTCATGGAAGCAATCAAGGAAAGCATGTATGCAACTGGCCCTATTCTTTCCAATACCTCAAATGGACCACAAAATCTGGCTGCTAGCTTTGTACAACTACCCAACTTCAAAGAGATCCTCTTGGGCTTCACTTTTAAAAGAACATGCTCCCCCACCTTAAATTCTCTAGTTGTTTTGTTCTTATCTCCATAAATTTTCTATCTATCTTAAGCTGCCTTTAAATTTTGCCTAATTCTAACCATCTAGTCTTCCATATCCTTGAGATGGCCCAAGTACCACTTTGTCTAGTGGGTTGTCCCAACTCACTGGAGTATTGCATTTCCTACCATACAATGCTTCAAATGAGCTCATTTTCAATGAAGCTCGATACCCATTATTATAGGCAAACTCAACCAAGTGCAAGTAATCTTCCCACTTAGATGGCTTATCCATCACATACATTCTCAACATGTCTTCAATTACTCGGTTGACTCTCTCTGTCTTCCCATCTGAATGTGGATGGTATGTTGTGCTAAACTTCATATTTGTACCAAATCCTTTAAACAATCCCCTCCATAAATTTGAAGTAAACTTTGTATCTCTATCTGAGACAATTGTCTTAGGTATCTTGTGCAACCTAGCAATCTCCCTCATGTAAATTTCTGCAATATTAGTTGTTGTATGAGTAGTTTTTACGGGAACAAAATGAGCATCCTTTGTCAATTTATCAACCACGACCATGATTGAATCATGTTGTCTTGTTGTCTTGGTCAATTTAGTTATAAAATCAATGGTTACCACTTCCCACTTCTTCTTTGGAATTGGTAATGGTTCCTATGCTCATCCTTCACTCTCTTACATTCCATACATCTGGCATTGTAATCAGCAACATGTTTTTTCATTCTTGGCCAAAATAATTGGCTTCTTATGCTACAATTATTTTTTGGTAACCGGGATGTCTGGCATATGGAACATTATGCATTTATTTTAATAACAAATTCCTAAGTTATCCGGAACTAGGAACATAAATTCTATTTCTATGCATAAGTAATCCATCTTCCTTCATCTCATATTCTTTAATTTTTTGTTGTGCTTTTTCTTGTTGTAAGTTTTCTTTTACCTGTAAGTAATGTTAATATGTGACAACAACATCTAAAAGTCTTTTCTTTAAATCTGACTGATGCCTACTAACAGTTGTCGCATGCATGAGATGTACTCTTCTACTAAGTGCATCAACAACTTTATTTTATTTTCCTTTGATATGCTTGATATCAGAATCATATTCACTTAAAAATTCCAGCCATCTTGTTTGCCTGGCATTCAAATTTGGTTGTTCAAAAAGATATTCAGGCCATTGTGGTATGTTCTTAATTCAAATCTCTTCCCCGTGAGATAATGCCTCCACATCTTCAATGCATGAATAATGGAAACAAGTTCCAAGTCATGTGTGTCATAGTTCCTCTCATGTTATTTAAGCTTTCTGGACTCATAACCAATGACATGTCCATTTTGAGTGAGGACTCCCCTAAGTCCTTTCTTGCATGCATCTGTACATACCACAAAACTTTCATTTGGGTCAGCAATCTTTAAAATAGGAGCACTGGTAAGTAATCCTTTCAGCAGATTAAAGTTCTCTTCACACTCAGATGTTCATTCAAATTAAATTCCCTTCTTTTGTAAAGAAGGGATGGGATGAGCAATCTTAGAGAACCCTGCTATAAATATTATGTAGTAACTAGCTAATCCCATAAAACATCTAACTTCTTAAACATTCATGGGTGTTGGCCATCCCCTAATGGCTTCAATCTTCTCTGGATCTATTGCTATACCTTGTTCTGAAATAATGTGTACCAAGTAATGGATCTATTCTTGGTAAAAAGAACACTTACTAAGCTTGGCATACAACTGATGCTCCCTCAACACTTGCAATACCAATCTTAGGTGATTTTCATGCTCTTCTTTTGACTTAGAATAGACAAGTATGTCATCCAAGAATACTATGACAAACTTGTCCAAGTAATTTCTAAATATACCATTCATTAAGCACATAAAGACAATTGGTACATTGGACAGTCCAAATGGCACCACTACAAAATCATAATGCTCATACCTGGTTCTGAAGGCTATCTTATTGATATATTGTTCCTTGATTCTTACCTGATGGTATCCCGATCTCAAGTCTATCTTTGAAAATATATTTGCCCCTCTTAGTTGATCAAAGAGGTCATCAATTCTAGGTAGAGGGTACTTGTTCTTTAAAGTGGATTTATTTAGCCGTTGAAAGTCAATACACAACCTCAAAGTTCCATCCTTCTTTTTGACAAAGAGTATTGGTACTCACCAAGGCGAAACACTTGGATGCATGTACCCTTTCTTCAACAATTCTTCCAACTGCATTTGTAATTCTTTTAATTTTGGTCTACTAATTCTGTAAGGTGTTTTTGATATTAGGGCAACTCCTGGCATTAAATCAATAGAGAAATGTATCTCCCTCTTTGGTGGCAACCCTGACATTTCTTGGAATACACCTTCAAATTCTTGTAGTACCGAAAATTCTTCAAGGATTGGCCCCTTTGTCTTTTCTGGCTTCTCCACATGGGCTACATACAATTGACATCATTTTTTGAAACATCTCTTCAGTTGTAAGGTTGAAATCTCCCTTATAGAGATGGGTCTTGGAACTCCTTTCACGGTGCTCTATTTTCCTTCTTCATCAAGACATGTAAATGTCTTGTTATGACAATCTAGGACAACATGATGCTTGTCCAACCAATTCATTCCAATTAGAATATCATAACACCCAAATGGTATAATATTTAGATCAGCATTAGTATTCACACCATTAAGACTTATGGAACAACCTCTGACCATATCATGGATTCTCCTTTTGGTTCCAGTGGCTATCTGAACCAAACTTGATTTTTCAAGCTTTCTTTTCTCCAAACGTAATCTATCCACTATTTTAGGATCAATGTAACAATGACTTTCTCCTGAATCAATTAAAATAACAACAAGTTGATTAATGATCTTACCTTCCACCTCGATCATATTGGATTGATACTCTGCTTGTCAATCATCTAAGGCTGCATAAATTCTTCCCATGTCTTCTACTGTTGTAGCCTCTTGGATGTTGTACATGGTCTTCACTCTGTCCTTTATGTGAGGGAAATCCTTGTACAGGTGATCTTCTTTGCATCCCCAACATTGGATTGGTGGTATTCCCCTTTTTCCCAAGGAGTCTTCTCTCTTGGATTCATCCTTAGCATATAGGTATTGATGATTTTTATTTGGGCTAGTTCTATTGAAAGGAGGTTTGAATCCCTTCCTCCTCTAATCATATTTCTCCTTCTTCTTACCCTTCCAAAAATTTTGCATGGACTCTCTGCCCTTTCCTTGCTCATACAACTACTTAGCCTTCTTGATGGTCTCAGTCAAAGTCCTAGGTTCATCATATTGAATCTTCTCTTTACAAAAGGATGGTAATCCACTTTAAAACCTTTGTACTTTCACCTTCTCATATTTTATAAACCCCACATACTTTAGTAGCCCCACAAACTTACTTTCATACTCTGTCATGGTCATGCTTCCCAGCCTAAGTTCAAAGAACTCCTACATTTTCTTGTCATAGAAGTGCTCTGAAAGGTACTCCTTCTGAAAATATTTCTTGAACTGCTTCCAAGTGATCCTATTCTCATTAATGTGTTCAACTTGCTTCAGTTGATCCCACCACATAGCATCTTTCCAGTGTAAATGGTATGCGTAAATTCTGGCTTTTAGGTTTGATGAGTAGTTATGCAATTGAAAATACCTCCTAAGTCCAAGCAACCATGCCTCAACATCATCTTCCCTTTCTCTTTCACCATCAAAGTATGGTGGCTTAAGCTTCCTCAACTCTCCTTGCAAATTGTCCAATTAATGTCTTCTTCTTTGGTGCCTAACAAGAGACGCCTATGGGCTACTTATGGAATCTTTATATGCATAAAATTTCCTTGTTTAATAGGGAGGTGAGTGATGCTTATGATTTCTGCTAGCACTTCTTGAATAACCAGTTCTTTTGTGGTCATCTTTTCTTTCATGACATCTTCCCTCTTCCTCTTGTTTTGAGTTTGATCCATTATTTATTTACCTCTGCAACTAATTTAATATTTGCATCACTTGAGCATTTATTTGATTTTGTTCTCTTATTAGTCTCTCATTGTATGCTTTGTAATGCTGCACTTCTATTTTCAGGCTTCTCACAGTCTCTATCAAGGTTTCTTGTTCCCCTCTGGCCTGGTGTCCGTTGGATTATGTCTCAGCATTACCAACACTAATATTTAGACCTTTGGCCTCTTTATCATGGCTAGAAGCTCCCTCTCCTTCTTCTATTTCTTGAATATGCATTATGAACTGATATATTTACACCCCCTAATTATGCAAAATGTGCAAGCTACCATTTTGTTAAAATTATGCATGTTGAAATTTTTTTTCCAAACAATGTTACAGGTCCTTTTTCTTCTCAATTAATGAAGAATATATTACCATTCTCCATATTATAACACTTCCATGTCATCCTTTAGCTGGTACAATTATGCATAGGCGCTTCCTTATACCCACTTTCCATGTGACCATGGCTCGAAACCACGAGCTTATTCATTCTTTAGTGCCTTCCTTAGTATTCTTCTACACAGGAGCTTGTTCGTACACAATGTTTGACGACTTGGTCACTTATGGATCCTTTTTCACCTCGAACTGACCCTCATAACCTTTTCATGAGACCGATGTTGGGACCAAGTCCTCTGGACTTCGAACTTCGACTATTCTCCCTTTTCCATCTCTTATTTCTTCCGTAGTTAAACTTCGTCGAAGCCCTTCCAATAACTCTGCTTAGCAGATCAGACAGTCGAGATTTGATCTCCCATCGACTGGATGATCCCGGCTCATCTGGAGGCTTCAACGAGATCGATGGTCATGACATAATCGAACATTGAGATGGACGACCTTTATCAATTTGGGACTTCGACGCTCTGGGACTCCGAAACATTACAACTCCCAAGTATCTCAACACCCCCAGAGTGATACTCACTGAAGTTGTTACCCTATCCTTCCAATGTTGATCCAACGGCCATGACTTAATCAAGCATTGGGATGGACGGTCCTTATTCATTTTGGGACTTCAGCGCTTCAGGACTCTGGAACATTTCAACTCTCGAGTCGTTCCACTCCCCGGAGTGATAACCGTCAAAGTACTTACGCCAACCTTCCACTGCTCGATCTAATGGTTGAGAAAGGTCCTGAAGGAATCTTAGATCGACGGTCTGCATGATTTCGCAACTTCAGTCTTTGACACTTTCGATAGTATAGATGTTGGACACCCACGGAGGCCATACTCCCAGAGATGACATGGAATGGTGACATGTACACATGGCATGTGTGCCACATGTCACTAAAAAATGAGCAGGTTGGTGCCCAAAAGGTACTGAATCTGGGTGACACGTGTCCCCACATGGCACCCCTGCCACGTGGCCTACACTGTGTCATCTAACAAATGGACGATCCACCACTCTGATCCAGATCTGACGGCCTATGTGATTTCACGATGGTGGATTTACACTTCATGGTTTCGGCACTTCGGGGCTTTGCCCATTTTCCAGTAATCACCATAGTGGCAAAGTTCTGAAACTTTGTTATCCTTCCACCCTTGCTAGATCTGACGGCATGCATTACTTCTTAAGTCCTTCCCTCGATCTAATGGTCGACGAGACTTCGGGATTTTGACGCTCCGGGACTTCGGGTTATAGCAGTTCTAAAGGGTTCAATTCTCCCATAGTTAAACTTCCCGAAGTGGTCAAAGTCGGAGGACCCATGACTAATGGATGATATTTCACCTGAGCCTCCTATTAGATCAGACAGTCGGCGGGACTTTGCAACTTCAGCCATTTTCATGCTTCTATCCTGTCTCCCAAAAATCATCGAAACGATGAAGTTTCGTAGTTTTCCATCTCCTACTTGGCTTCGATCAACGACTGACAATCGACAAGTTTGATCTAACGGTTGTGACTTAATCTCTCCCAGCCTTTGGTTTCACCTTTATTTGATGGTCCTTGTTAACCCATCTTCCGATATAACAATTCAGAACTCCTTGATTCCACGGTGGTGATCGCTCTCGAATTCAAAAGGGAACAGTCACGATTCTACGATCCTTTCCAAAGGATCTATGTCTATACGATGCTCTGCCTTCTGCATGATCTCAACAACGTTATCTCTCTTGAGATTTTAGATCTCAAAGACATATTAATTCTTAACCATAATACCATGTCCAACAGTTTCATCCCATACCAGTTCGGTGTTTCAACCTGAAGCTCCGATACCAATCTCTAACATACCCTACCACCCATAGGTCGGGCTATGCCACTTCAAGCCCACTTCTGGACTCCTTTCGACTTCTGATCTAAATTTTAATTAATAAAGATGCATGAAGTATTCACATGCATAGATCAAGATTCATGCTACAACATAAAGAAATGAACCATATGTCGTACACAGCAATAACCAGCAAGCCTGCTTACTATGGATACGAAATTCATAGATAAATAAATACACAAGTAAATAAAACCATAACAAGGAGCACTTATCTTTAATGAAACGAATCACCAACTGGTCGTAGACCAAGGACGTTCCACCCAACTATAGACATTGTTGCTCCAAATCTCAACAACAATGTCACCCCTAAGCCAGGGCTATGAATCCACAAGGATGGTTCCAGAGTGTCACTCGGCTTCCCAAACCAGTCTGCACTCAAGCTCCTATGGGCTTCTCAGCACCCACAACAATCCAAAGTACACCAGCTCTCTTCTACTAGCCTTCACAACCCAAGAGAATGGACCCCCTTCTTTTCCACATAGTCCCTCAAGATGTCCATCTCCTTCCAAGTCTCCAATGCAGCTGGTCCAAAATCTCCATGATGGGACTCTCAGGACTCACATCTGTGAGCAAAACTGAACATAGGCCAAAGCATCTTAGACATGTAAGCCTTAACTCATGGCTGGAATGCACTAGCAGTCTTTACATCCAACAAACCATGGCTCATCTCCAACAGTTTGTTTTCCCTTCCCAAGCCAAACACAAATGAGGAAAGACGAGTGTGTGGAAGAATGAGTGGAGTGAGAACAGAATGAAAGGTGTGAACGATGAGCAATGAGTGAGTGAGTGAATGAGTGAAGAAGAAGCAACACCCACCATAGACCAAAGATGGGTTTATGTAATTATTGGAATTAAGGAACCACTTGGCCTTCCCCCCAAGAAGCTCATGTAACTATTATTCACCCTTAAAACAAAAAAGGGTAAATATAAAATAAATACTTAGCTCCTTAAGCCCCCTCTCTTGTGGAATCATAGCCCCCTATAACTCTTGTGCTTGTCCATCTAGTAGCCATTAATGTATTTATTAATAATAATGATCAAAACATTACATTTCCTAGGCACACTCGCCTCTTTCAATTATTTGGGCACTCTAGCCTTTCATAGATTAGCACGATACATTATTTAATACGAGGCTCAAAACCGGGGTGTTACACCAGATATGAGTCTTGGCTTAAGAGAAAGACAAAAAATGGAACATCCCACCAACTTGAGAGGAATAGAGGGTCATGTGTATTATAGAGTGGTATTAGAGTTAAGTGCAAACTCTAGGCTTGAATGGGTCACCAAGACTGCTTGAATGTTTTAAAAAGCTTTATATTTTACCCAGAATGCATATTTAAAATGTTGTTGATATAATGGCTAATAATGGTTTGATGTTTCAACACATAGGACATCATGGAAGGAAAGTAGAGGTGAATGGTGCAATGTAGCATGGAAGACACCTCACACCTCATAGATGAGGAATTTGATGGTCATAGGGCTAGGGAAACCCCTCCATACTTGGTAGCCACTATTAGAAGTCTAAAGGTAGACAATGAGAGGCTTGTGAGGGCTCAAGCCAAGTAGGCAGAGCTGAATCTAGTGATGTTGCAAAGTTTTTCAGAAATTTAGAAGCATCTAAAATAAGGTCCAACCACTAGTAATGCAGAATTGCGGCAAGCAGAGAGGTTGAAAACCCTTTCATATGCCCAAAAGCATGGACTACGCCATAACAATGTAGGAAGGAGTTCTTCTAAGAAGAGGCATGGGGATGCAAAGAAAAGTACATCTCGTGGAAACATTTCCATAAAATCATCCAGTAGGAGGTCTACTTCCAAGGAGTTGTCCCACAATGATACGAGATCGAGTATTATCGGGAAGAAGAAAAAGAGACACTCATAGAGTTCTCTGACTGAATAATTTAAGAAGGCTAAGCCACCTACCTTTGATGGAGAAATCGAGAAGGGAGAAGAAGTCTAGGCTTGGTTGTTGGGTCTAAAGAAGTATTTTTAGGTAGATAATTACTTGGAAAATACAAAGGTAAAAATTGTCATTTTCAATCTAAATGGAGAGCTTCCATATGGTGGGAGGACCTCAAGGAAGTCAAAGGACTGAAAAAGAGCAAGTTGACTAGGAAGCAGTTCAAGAAATACTTCAGGAAGGCTTACCTATTAGAGAAGTACTTTGATGGCAAGATCAAAGAGTTCCATGAACATAAGTTAAGTTAACTTACCATGGATGTTTATGCCAAGATATTCTTAGAACTGTTGAGGTATGTCCCTTACATCAAGGACCAAAAGACAAGGATATGGTGTTTCTTTAGTGGGCTACCACAGTCTTATCAAGACATAATTGGATTTGATGATCCTAAGATCTTGGAGGATAACATTAGGAAGGCCAAATGTTGTTATGATCAGTCTAAGCATAAGCAAGAGCCTCCTAGGGATTGGAAGAGAAAGGATAAGAATGGATTCTAGAAAAAGAGATTTAAATCATCCCCATACAAGAATCTAAGGAAGGGTGCTCAATTCGTTCAACCGAGCAGAAGTGTGCATTCGCAGAAATTTCCATCTCAAAGTGGAAATAGTCCAGCAGAGCTGGTGAAAGAAAGAGTAAAGGAGCCAAAGAAAGGACCTCTACAATGCTAGGGTTGCTAAGAGGCACATCCGTTGAGTGATTTCCCTCATAGAAAACATAAAAATAGAAGATTTTATCATGTTGAAGATGCTACTATGGTCAATGATGTGGCCATAAGTGTGCCAAGGATATATGTAGTTGTTGAATATTGACAAGAAGACCACCAATCTTTTGTAGTGCAGTTGGAAGGTATAATTGTCAAGCAACCCATTTCTATTTTAATTGACCTTGGATCTAACCTTAGTTATGTCTCACCTCAAGTTGGTGAAGCATGTGCCTTACAGAGAAAGAAGCATATGCAAAGGCATGGTAGGTTCAGTTAGCCATAAGAACTAAGAGAAAGGTGGCAGAGGTAATAGAGGCTTGTCCATTTGAAATAAGTAGACTGCATACTCATGAAACCTTGAGTATCCTACCTCTAGGATCATATGATGTGTTGTTAGGCATGGATTGGTTAGCAATTCACAAGGAAAAATTGAACTGTTGCAATAAAACCTTGGAGTGTGAAGATGAAGAAGGAAATGCAAGCATTTTGCAAGGCATTCAAAAGCTAGTTTCAGTTAGAAAAATATCAACATTGAAACTTAATAAATTCAGTCGGAAAGGGTGTCCCTTGTATGCAATACAAGTGCTCAATTCAATAAAAAATAAGGAGTTGAACGTTGAATATCACCCAGTGTTGTGGGATTTTAGAGATTTGTTTCCAGAGGAGGTACATGGACTTCCTCCTGTTAGCGTTAGAATTCACTCCTGGATTGCAGCAGGAGAAGAGCCCGATGCCCATCAATTTATGTCACGATTTGTTTATAAAAAGGGGTGATCGAATGGAAGTTAACTCAAAACAATATTGTTCTAACTCTGAAACTAGGCCAGGCATGCATGGGCAAGTGAGGTCTTAGATAAACTTTAGACAGTGAGTTGTAGTAAGGGTGAATAGGGGGAAGACTTGTATAAGAGAAATGCAAAGGTCTGTTGTAAACATCAGGTTTCTAACAGACTGTAGGAGAAAACATCTAAACGCAAGATCTTCTTACATTCAAACGCAGAAAACCGGAGAATACAACAATGCCACAATAAATCCTTTATCGTAACATAATTGCAATAATCCATGTGAATCAGTCAATCATGAACTCCCTCGGTATGAGATGAAAATTAGATGGGGTAAGAAAACTGTCTGTCATTAAACAAGAAATCTTACATATAGATGCATAACCAGAGAACTAGAGTGTTTGTTAAAGCTTTACAATTGGGAGCTTCGCTCTACCATCGATGCCTCGAAAAATATCAAAATTAAATATATATACTCCTAAACATTTTCCCAACAGAGGCCTCCTAGACTTTTGGGATGAGGCACCTCTTCAATCAAATCTGGCCTGCACTCCTCTGTCATACGCCACCTTAATTCTGCATGGATCATGCCAGGGGGTAGCTGAGCCCTTAAATGTTGAATTATCGTGCGCAGGCTTCCCTGGTGAGTCGAGGACTCAGCATGGATTCTGTGGAAAGAACCAGTACAGAGGACCATCTCGGGCAGACTTCCCGCCGGGACATCCATACCTTGCAATTAATGAGTGAGGTGAGGTTTCAACCACCCTCTCTCTTCTTCATTTACTCCGAGCAGGTATCAGGGTTGAGATCAAGTTGAACTGGCACCTGGAGAACACGGTGATCCCTTATGTAGCTATACCCAGCGTTTCGGCCCTTTGCGTGGCTCTTACTATCGCCTCCAAGCGACTACGGGCTGTGACCTCGTGCCTATCTTCAAAGGTGCTTTCGGGGGTTCGTGTATAGGAAGGAGCATATCCTTTCTCTTCAAAGTTGCGATGGGCGAAATGCCAAGAGGGCCTAATGGGTGCCACGCACCCTCTCTGATCTGACGGTCCTGAACTAATTCAGTAATACTGTGGGCCCGAGTTCGGGACGTCTTCGGCGCTTCGCGTCTCGGGGATATGAAAGAGCCACTCCTTGCGCTTCGAAGTCGCGATGGGCGAAAAGGCAGAGAGCCTAATCGCGCACCACGTGTCCCTCCGGGATGAACAGCTAGGATCGCTCTCGGCTCTTCGGGACCCATCTTTCCAAATGATAAACCTTAGTGCCCCTCCTCCAGGCTTGCTTCTTTGTGACCAGGCACCAAAACCATGGGCTCGACTCTAGATGCTTTCGGCGCTTCAGGGTTCCGAGATGTGAGATGACGAGGGACTTTTACCCTTGAACTCTCGAATGTCGATATGCCGATGTGACTAGATCTTGTGCCATGCGTCACTGGATCGGACGACCCAGATTTTGTCTTGAAATATAGGTGCTTTCTCTGACACTATACCTCGGGTAACTTGGTAGCCCCGAGATCCCGGTGACCATCGATCAGCTTTATAGATGGGTCTTGGCCGCTCGACAACAAAACTTCGCCCGCTCGCTTGACTTGTAACCTGAAAAGAGATTCTTCTGTGTTATGCTTGGGCGCTTCTCGTGCAACCTGCAGACCTGGGTACTTTTGTGCCCAATGAAAAAAATTGTTGCTAACACCTCCAAAGAGGGAACTTGATTTTTCAATAGATCTTGTGCCAGGAACAATACCAACATCAAAAGTACCCTACAAGATGAGCACACTAGAGTTAGTGGAGTTGAAAGTGTAGTTAAAGGAGATGTTGGATAATGGGTATATAGGCCAAGTGTATCCTCATGGAGAGCACCAACGTTATTTGTGAAGAAAAAGGATGGTACATTATGCTTATGTATTGATTATAGACAATTGAACAAGATGACCATCAAGAATAAGTATCCATTGCAAAGGATCGATGATCTTTTTGATCAACTCAGAGGATCTATAGTCTTCTTTAATATTGATTTGAGATATGGATATCATCAAGTCAGGATTAAGGATGAAGACATCCACAAGACAACTTTTAGAACAAGGTATGGAAACTATGAGTTTGTAGTGGTTCCATTTGGGCTTACCAATGCACCGACTACATTCATGTGTTTAATGAATACCGTTCTCAGTAGGTACTTGGAAAAATTTGTCTTAGTGTTTGTTGATGATATTATGGTGTATTCCAAGACTAGAAAAGAGCACAAAGAACATCTTAGAATGGTGTTACAAGTTCTGAGATATCACCACCTATATGCCAAGTTTAGTAAGTGTGACTTCTTTCAAAAGGAAATCCAGTACTCAAGCCACACAATCTTAGCAGAAGGAGTGGCAGTAGATCCTGAGAAGATCAAGGGAATTATGGATTGGCATACCCCTCGGAATGTAATGAAGGTAAGGTCTTTCATTGGGTTAGATGGATAAGTTAGAAGGTTCATTAAGGGATTTTCCAAGATTGGTCATCCCATTACTTCATTACAGAGGAAAGGGAAACAAATTGTACGGTCAATAGAGTGTGAAGCAAACTTTCAACAGCTAAAGCATCTTTTGACCAATGCCCCTGCTTCAAAGATTGCAGATCCTGAAAAGGATTTCTTGGTTTGTATTGATGCTTGTAAAGAAGGACTTGATGAAGTTCTTATGCAAGAACTACAAATGATCAGTTATGAGTCACGAAAGCTAAATGAGCATGAGCAATGGTACGTCACCCATGATTTGTAACTTGCAGCAATTGTGCATGCATTGAAGATGTGGAGACACTACTTGCTCAAAAGAAGGTTTGTTTTGATGACAGATCATTGTGTTTTGAAGTATTTGTTTGACCAGCCACGGTTGAATGCGAGACATTCTAGATGGATGGTGTTGATTAGTGGGTTTGATTTTGAAATCAAATATATCAAAGGAAAGGAAAACAGAGTGGCGGATGCACTCAGTCGAAGTGTGCATACTATACACTTAGCAACAACAAGTGTAGGAGAGTATGACATTAAGTAAAGGATTAAAATAATCTTACAAGAAGATCAAATCTTCAATTAGATAAGAGAAGGATTACATCAAGAACCCAGTGAGAAAAAGTATGAAGAGTATCAACTTATAGTGGATGAATTGTTGTTGTACAACCATAGGTTGTATGTGCCTAATTTAGTAGAGCTGAAACATTTGATCATGGATGAATTACATAGGAGACCTTACGTGGGTAACCCTGGTTATTAGAAAAGGATAATAGCAGTGAGGCAGTTGTATTACTGACAAATAATGAAGCAAGACATTGTTGAATATATTGCCAAGTGTTTGGAGTGCCAACAAGTCAAGGTTGAACACAAACACCCTGTAGGACTATTACAATCTATCGCCAATTCCAAAATGGAAATGCGAGACAATATCCATAGATTTCATTACCAATTTTCCAAGGACAATTAAGTAGCATGATGCAATTATGGTAGTAGTGGATATGTTGAGCAAGGCAACTCACTTTATTCCCATCAAATCTACTTTTGAGACTATAGATGTTGCTTACATTTTTATGAAGGAAATTTTTAGATTGCATGGTTTACCCAAGACCATAATCTCAGACAGGGATGTGAAGTTCATTTCAAACTTATGGAAATGTTTGTTCACGGGTTTGGGAATGCAGTTAGCGTTTAACATGACCTACCATCCTCAAACAGATGGTCAGATCGAAAGGGTGAACATAGTGCTAAAGGACATGTTGAGAATGCATGTCATGTACCAACCTAAGAATTGAGAAGAATATCTACCCCTAGTAGAGTTTGCCTACAATAATGGTTATTGTGAATCATTGAAGATGAGCCCCTTTGAGGTTTTGTACGGCAGAAGGTGCATCATTTCAATCATTTGGGATAGTCTAGTGGAAAATATCACACTTGGACCAGAGTTGTTGAAGGAAATGGAACAAACAATGATCAAGATAAGGCAGAATTTGAAGGTAGCACAAGATAGACAAAAGAGTTATGCAGACAACAAAAGAACTAATAAAGATTTCAAGGTGGGAGATCATGTGTATCTTAGAGTGAAACCCAAGAGGAGTTCCCTAAAGATGGGGACATGTGCTAAGTTATCACCCCACTATACCGTTTGATGTCCTGGAAAGAGTGGGACCAATAGCATATAGACTTGCCTTGCAACCTACTGTTAGAGCTCATAATGTGTTCCATTTATCTTTATTATAGAAATATGTTCATGATTCTAATCATGGTATTGATTGGACTGTGATACAAGTGGAACCAAAGGGAGAATTCTAGCCCAAACCTCAATGCATCCTGTAGAGGAGAGAAACATTACTCCAGAAACGAGATATCGTGCAGGTCAAGGTGCAATGGAATCACTTTGGAGCAGATGAGGCCACTTGAGAATTGGAAGATGCCATGAGAATGGAATACTCATTTTTGTTTTCTGTATAAATTGTATATATACATATATGGTGTTTTAAACACTGAGAATGATGTTTCTCTAAAGGGGAGAGGGAATGTAACACCTTGTATTCCCCCATGGTTGTAATTATGTTAAGACTTCATGTAACGTGATTATGAATCATGTAATTGTGTTGTTGATTAATAGAAAACATCAAACAACTGACTGAGAAGGAAAATGCCTTGAGTATTGGCCATGATATCACAAGTGGGAATTGGTGAGGTGTAATACCCCTATTTCCCCCAGCTTGAAATTAATCATTAATTATGATTACCATGATATGGAATGTGATCAATGTAAATGTATTATTGTTTAGATTTTCAATAAATGACTATGGGGGTGAAGCCTTGAAGTACTGGAAATGATATCACTAGAGGAAATAATGAGGAAACTGTAGAGAGGGTTCATTATGTCAAAATGACACAATTTATCTTTGTTGAAATAATAAGTCTCATCATGATCCCAAAGAAAAATCAGTTAATGAAAGAAGGAATGGTGGTTCAACAATCAACTACCCCCATGAATGGAAGCATGGAGAGTCTGGCTAAGGAGACAGAAAACTGCCAACCCGAAGTACCAGAGAGTGTAGTTTTCCTGCAGGCCCAGACTGACCCGAGTTCCTTCTGACAAAAGGAACTAGATAGGTCCAGAACCTCCCTGGGGGAAAAGTAGAGGGTGTGCAAGAGAAGAAGGGACACCATTCAGAAAGAGGAAGAGTGTGTGAGGCTCTATAGCTGAGAAGAAGAACTAAAGGATTAAGTTGTTTTGGTAAAAGGGAGAGTTTGCATAAAACATGACCTGAGCAGAAGGCCGTGAGCTTCATGCTGAGGGAGCATCTAATAAACCTTGCAAAGGTTATGACAGAGAAAGGATCTCTGAGAAATTGTAAAAGTTCCTTAGTGATATCATGGCTTGGCACGGGGGTGGCCAGAGATATAAGAATGAATTCCTCTGAGCCTACAGTTGGGTGGAAAGGCGAACACCCAAAGTCAGTTGGTCGGTGATCGACTGTAATAGATAAGTATTCCATAGACTCTATAGACTTGAATTTAAAATGTCTGATTGAGTGCTTGTATTTTCTATATACAGATACATCCTTGATATATAGGGATGATGGTATATTATTGTATCTTGTTTGGATGCTAGATAATTGTGACTCTGGCAGTCTAGCTGACCGAATATTTTGAGGTAGAGTTTGACCATTGTCCCCTATCAATGGTTTTCTGCTTACTTCCACCTAGAAAAGGAAAACTATCAGTAATGGGGTTCTAAATGAATTTGGGACATAAGGCTTTGGCCTCTATACTAGTTAGAGAAATCGTCAAAGGGATTGCTCAGGGATCAATTCCACAAGTAAAGAGTTGGGATAGACTCTACAAGACCGTTTGGGTCTGGTAGACCCCTCAAATTTCCTTTCCCTATTTGAGAACTTGAGTTATGTGAATGAAAGGCGCTTCCTTCAAGCTAGTCATCGAAGAGACCACAGACTCATGCCCATGGCCTTAACCAAATCTTGGCTAAGAGTTATCAGTGTAGCCTCTGGAGCTTGACGAAGTTCCATAGGACCAGGCCCATGGAACCCTTTGCTACACTCGAGAAGGAGCTAAGTTATTCGAGATTCTGGGAGTCCGGAGCTCCAAGGTTAATGAACATTGCAATGCCCAAATGTGTCGAAGGTGACCTGTCAAACTGGTAACTTGGTGGTTGACTGACAGTTGGCTCTCATTTACCCGTTATCGTGGGATTCATCCCCTTGTTAAACCTCGATCCACTTCTCGAACGCGAAGTAACACAAGCCGTAGATCTTAGGGTATTTAGGATCTCCCCTGACTGTTGGATTTAAGTCGTGGTCAATTCGACATTGACCACTCTGGCAGAACAAGGAATTTATAACACCAAAACCCCTTAATGTCGGAGTCGTGAAGTGATGTGGGTCATCGATCTAAGGATCCTTCAAGACCCCTCTCAATCGTTTGATCATGGGGACGTGCGTATCACGTCGAGAGCACGTGGGGGTCCATGTGTCGAGCAACGGTGATGCCATGTGTGGTGACCTTATGACATAGTAAAGAGATGTTGATAACCTGAGGCATGTGCCATGCGTCTTGCCGGTGTGTTTTGGGTTGATATGTGTCCCTCTAGGAGTGGTCTAACACTGAGACCTAGGGACCTTTGAGCTAGAGTTGTGAACCGTTGATCTGGGGAGTCCACTGAGAACCTCTCCCAACCATCCGATCAACTAGTGCAAGGATAACATATAACACTCCGGCAAAGTCCTACTCCGGGAGGTTCAACATGTTGGTGAATGAGAATATCACTGGAGCGTCGAAGGCCGAAGTGATGTGACATGTTGATGTCACTTAGGGTGATGTGGACCCATAGTAGGTGTTCCATGTGTCACCCCAATTTGTGACTTTCACATACCTTATGTGTCAAATAGACCTTGACACGTGTCACTAGTTGATTGGGCCACGTGTCACCCCTGTCTTCTTCCAAATGTCTCTCGTTGGATCAAACCAAGGAAGATTATGGGTCGTCTGATCATTATTTGGCTCTCCAGCTAAACCCCACTTCAGGTGGTTCAGGATGTAGGGCGTGCAGTTTCTCTGAAGCGCCAAAGGCCAGAGTGACCTCAGCAGATGACATGGACAAAGTATACGGTGGAGTCTGAGCATGTGATAGAGCCACCGCATGTCAGCGCGTGGCTAAGCCACGTGACTTACTGATTTATCGTATATGGCATAGAGTTGGAGAGATGAGTACCACATGTCGACGTGGCATCATTTCCATGTATCTACCAGGTGGTAGATGGTAGTAGGGACACCCATGTCGAAAGCCACGAATGCAAGAGGGTCCCACTCCGGGAGTTCGGTACTTCAAAACTCTGGGTGTTTGAGTGCTAAGATACAAGCTCCAAAAAGGGCCAAAGGGCCAAAGCCATGTGGCAAGATTCTGGGTTTTGGGACTCCAGTGGATATGAGAGTGAGAGAACAATCCTTCATGTCTAGACGCCTTATTGGAGTAGGTGAGATCAACCTACTTGACCTGCTATAACTAAAAAACTTCCTACTGGGGTAATCCCTCCTTGTAAAATAAAAGAAGTCATGAGGACTGAGAATGAACCTCATGAAAGAAGTGAAATCACATGAGCAAGTTCAAAAGCTCATGGTTGTGCTAAAGCAGTGTAAATCCTTATTAACTAAGGGTAGGTCTATGCATGAAAATGCAAGAGGTAAGTAAGTTGAACCCATCTGCACTGCAGACATGGGTATAATGCTTGGTGCATGAAGATATGTTGAAATGCACATTGCAAAGATAGAGCATGCATGCGACATGCATATATATACTTATTATAATCTATCATTGAATGTGAAATATGATGATGTCATAGATCATATGGTTAGTGATGATCTGACTATGGCAGCATGAGTAAAAGGTTGATGATGTTGAGTACATAGTGCCTTATGAGGATAAGATAGAAGGATTAATGAAATGTTGATCTTGGATGTGGTAGAGGAAGTGTTGGGACACTTGTAGATGACCAATGGGTCAAGTTGACATCCAGAGGTGGATGGTATCCATATAAGGTATGGCTTGGTGTGCTCAAGTAGTAGTGAGAGGGAATCTAGAAAATGATTCCCTTGATAAAAACGTCTGTTAACCAAAATGGTTTGAGGCATGAAAGAGAAGCTTGATAAGTTGTCTTGTTGCCTTGGGCATTGTTGGAGTTGCCCAGATAATATTTATGGGTTGTTCAATAATTTTATAATACTAGAGGCAAGAATACTTTCTTGATGGTTGTTGTCATATGGAAAGAGGGACATAGTTATGACTATGTCTATTAAACTTGCCATGTGGATATCATGTGGATGACTACAAGCTCTCAACTGAGAGGGAAGCTCGGTGTTGAGTGTCTTTATGAGACATGTTGATCCCAATGGATCCAAGAAGGCCAAAAATTCAAAGTTCTTGGATTCTGATGAAACCAGCACCATCGCGTAGTGTTCGTCGTGTTGATTCCGACAGTATATTCTTTTTTGAAAATGGACTCCATATGCGAAAGATATCGCGATCTGAAGTTTTTCCCAAACAGGCAAAAAAGTCAAAGTCAAAGTCAACAGTTTGTACTGTTGACGTCAACAATACCTCAATGTGATATGGCAGACGATGTCATGATGATATCAGCATGTTGATGTGGCACCACTAGAGGCTGACACGTGTCAGGCAGATTTGGCATTTTTGGGTGTTGATGTGACATGTGACTAGACTGTATGGACTGACACGTGGCAGTCCATATGATGATGTGGACCAATGACAGTTCAACACATGGCAGTACAGATGACAGGCTTTCATGACATGGTAGTGACATGTGGCAGTACGACTGTGACATGGCCGACGAGTGGTTGGCTTTGTGTTGGATGCATGGTAGTACGGAAAGCTGAATGTGTAGCTTACTGGGTTGTACGAGCCAGTCAGGGCGTGACACGCGACCCAATCACAGGATGCCACATGGCACCTCGGATTAGGCCAATAAGGCCTGGGTCAAAAATTTGTTACACCTCAGGTGGATTCAAATGCATGACCTCTAAGCTTGGCAATGACCTAACCACCACGTGCTAGCCACTGGGGAAAATTGTTACTTGATGTTACAAGTGGCACAATTTTTTTTTAAAGTGGAGTTAGTGCAGAGTTTGTGGGTTAGCGCCCAGTTGACGGGGGCTACCCCTTGACCAAGGCGCATAATACCAAGACTTCCACGTGACGATGAGCCTAAGGACCAGGGGCGCGAGCAAGTTTAGGGCTGGCACTCGGCCATATGGCAGCCAATATGACCATGAGCCTACGACAAAGGGGCATGCATGCCATATATTTGCCAAGTGGGTTTTAAAACTTTGGAATTGGATTTTTAAAATATGTTTAGGCTTGTTATAATGGGATTTTTGCCCATTTTTAAGGATCTGGAGCCCGGATTGAGGTCAGATCTTGGTAGGAAGTTGGGATGTGACCCCCAACTAAAATTCTATATAAACCAGGTCTTTTTACAACCATGAACAAGTTTAGAATAGGAGAATGATGCCAAGTTGTAGAGAGTAAGCCATTTTTATGTAGGGAAGCCAGAAGAGTAGCAGAGATTTGGAGGCCATTTCTGGGAGTTCTACTCCACCTTTTTCAGTGTCGTTTGTTGCATTGAGTTCTTGAGATAGAACAAAACATTGTTGTGTTAGTTAGAGAACAAATTGCCTGTTAGAGAACAAATTTAAGTAATTCTGATGAACTTTTGAAGCATTGAAGATTAATAAGAAAGCCTCCCCCCCTGAGACAAAGGCCCAGAGACGTAAGCAACTTTGTCGAACTCCGTTAACAAGTTTTGGCATTATGGTTTGTTTTTATTAATGCTCATTTTTTGTTTTGCATTCTTTATGATGGCTACAACATTCTTTCATTAAATCTTCTTCTTCTCTTTAATTTCTAAATGGTAAATCAACTCATGCAAATTACTTAACCAAAGTCTTTAAAAGATCATTTCAGATCAAGTGGTATCGAAGCAAGTTGATAGTTGGTTGTTTTTTAGTATGCATGATTACCAGGGAAAAGCTAAGTCGTGGTGAAGGAGAGCTTGTAGAAGGAGATCTTGAGATTGGATCAAGAAAGAGGACATCTCAAAGTGAGAAGATGGCATCAGAATAAGGACTTTCTCAAAATGAAAGAGAGTTTCAAAGAACTTTATTTGCCATGTCAGAGATGGTAAAAGTATTATACGAAGATTACTTGGAACGGAAGAGACTTGTTCAAGGGGAATATTCAAAGAAAGACAAAAGTGAAGAAGGAGAAGACCCTCCAAAACCTCCTCCTTTACCTCCTTCATCTCCATCTTCTTCTTCTTCAAGTACAAGTTCAAATCCTACTTCCGCAAGAAAACATTCTCATAAACATAAGCTTGACATGCCGATACTTAAACTTGATGTGAAATTCGAGTTGTCCATGTATAATGGAGAAGTTAATGCTGAGAATCTTGATAAGTGGGTCAGACAGATGGAGGTATATTGTAGTTTGCAACAAATCAATGATGAGGCAACTGAGATTAAATTGGCATCGCTTAGTCTTGCAAGCATAACACTCATTTGGTGGTAGAGTAAGTTGCAACATAGTACTCAGCGAATTGGTAATGTATTTCCATCATGGAACGATTTTATTTTTTCACTTAGAAAACAATTCTATCCTTTGGGGTATAAGGAGAAGGCTTTAATTGAAGGGAAATTTCTTAAAATAAGAAAAGAACAATCAGTGCAAGAATACACATATGAATTTCATAAGATGGTTTTGATGTTAAATATTTCATTACATACACAAGAAACTCTTATGAAGTATATAGGAGGTTTTCCTGCTCATATTCATAATATTGTGTTTATGTTTGGACCTACTAATGTTGATGAGGTTGATGTTCAAGCAACGTATATTGAAGTAGGGAAAACTGGAGTTGGTGTATCAGGGGAGTCATCTTCAAAGAAAGAAGGCAAAGGAAAATGGAATGTGAAGAAAGCAAACTCAGCTACAGTGAAGGAAGAAAAGCTCTCTTGCAAGCATTGCAAGAAAGAAGGGCACGATGATGAACATTGCTGGCAATTGCACCCAAAGAAGAAACTGAAGTGGTTCAAAGAGAGGAAAGGGAGCCAAAAGTTGTGGCCACAACACAACCAACATACTTGGGGTCAGATTCAGGTGATGAGACTAAGATCACAACAATTGGTTTGTCAGGTAAATTTGGTGATGGTTATGATTCTAGAAATAAATTGTTTCATATAAGGGTCATTACAAAACATACCAAGATTGACACTTTGTTAGATAGTGGATCTTAAGCTAACTTAATTTCAGAAGAAGTGGTTAAGCAATTGGGATTAAAAACTAAGATGCATCACAAACCCTATTCACTAAATTGGATAAGCAAAAATCACAAATTGCCCATAACAAAGCAATGTGTCATAAAGTTTGCAATTACATCTAAGTTTGTGGATGAAATAATATGTGATGTGGTACCGCTAGAAGCATGTGGAATGGTCTTAGGTAGCCCTTATTTATATGATCGCAAAACAATCTTCTTCGGGGAATATAATCAATATCACTTAACTAAAGAAGGGACAAAATATTTTGTGCATGTTCATTGTATCAAAGGGAATCAATCTCTTTTTACCATGGAACAATTAAAGAAGGAAACTTATGCAATCAATACACCTATAATTGTACCAAATCAAGCAGTTGATCTTAAGCAAGAAAGTAAAATAGTTGTAGCATGTAGATCTATCCATACTTTGCTTCAAGATGAGTTTTTTTTGTGCAAGCTTGTAAAGAAGAACATCCATGTTAGTTCTTCATTTTCAATCATGTTTCTGATATGGTTATCATTGCTAACGTTTTCTACATGGATGGTAGTGGGTTCAGAAATATGTGAACAAATGCAAATGGCTAACAATATGTGTTCAGTTATTCCGGTTGTTTTGCAATTGATTATGATGTGACAGGTGCACATGATAGATTTGATAGACAAAGGACAAGTGGGGAGGCCTATCCTGCACTTGATGTCTGGTCAATATCCTTTTGGAGGACCGAAAGGTCTCAGTGGGGAGGTGTGATCCAAATGGATCTAAGAAGGCCAAAAACTCAAATTTCTCATATTCGGACGAGACCAGTGCCATCGCGTAGTGCTCATTGTGTCGATTCCGACAATATATTCTTTTTCAAAAATGGACTCCGTATGTGAAAGATATTGTGATCTGAAGTTTTTCCCAAATAGGCAAAAAAGTCAACAATCCATACTCCTGACGTCAACAGTATGTCAATGTGATATGGCAGATGATGTCAGCATGATGACGTCATCACGCTGACCTGGAAGCACTGGAGGATGACATGTGTCAGGTGGATTTGGCATTTTTGGGTGTTGATGTGGCAGGTGACTGGACTATACAGACTAACACGTGGTAGTCCATATGATGACGTGGCCCAGTGATAGTTCAACACGTGGCAGTACAGATGACAAACTGACATGGCATGGTAGTGACACATGGCAGTACGATTGTGACATGGTCGACAAGTGGTTGGCTCTGGGTTGGACGCATGGTAGTACATAAAGCTGACTATGCAACTGACTGGGTTGTACAAGCCAGTCAGGGCACGACATGTGGCCCAATCATAGGGCACCACATGGCACCCCAGATCGGGCCAATAAGGCCTAGGTCAAAAATTTGTTGCACCTTTGAAGGATTTGAACGCATGACCTCCGGGCTTGGAAACAACCTAACCACCACGTGCTAGCCACTAGGGAGAATTGTTACTTAGTGTTACAAGTGACACAAACTTTATTTAAAGTGGAGTTAGTGCGGAGTTTGGGGGTTAACACCTAGTTGGTGCGAGCTACCCTCAACCAAGGGGCATAAGACCAGGACTTCCACGTGACCATGAGCGTAAGGACCAGGGGCGGGGGCGAGTTTGGGGTTGGCACTCGGCCATATGGCGGCCCATATGACTAGGAGCCTATGACAAAGGGGTGCGCACGCCATATATTTTCCAAGTGGGTTTTTAAACTTTGGAATTGGATTTTTTTAATATTTTCAGGCCTGTTATAATGGGATTTCTGCCCATTTTTTAGGATCTGGAGCCCGGATTGAGGCTAGATCTTGGGAGGAAGTTGGGATGTGACCCCCAACTAAAATTCTATATAAACTAGGTCTGTTTACAGCCATGAACAAGTTCAGAATAGGAGAATGATGCCAAGTTGTAGAGAGTAAGCCATTTTTATACAGGGAAGCCAGAAGAGTAGTGGAGCTTTGGAGGCCATTTATGGGAGTTCTACTCCACCTTTTTCAGTGTCGTTTGTTGCGTTGAGTTCTTGAGACATAGCAGAACATTGTTGAGTCAGTCAACGAACAAATTGATGTAATTCCGATGAACTTTTGAATCATTGAAGATTAATAAGAAAGCCTCCCCCACTGAGACAAAGGCCCAAAGACATATGCAACTTTTCCAAACTCCGTTAACAAGTTTTGGCGTTATGGTTTCTTGTTCTTAATGCTCATTTTTTGTTCTACATTATTTATGATGGCTGCAACATTCTTTCATTAAATTTTCTTCTTCTCTTTAATTTCTAAATGGTAAATCAACTCATGCAAATTACTTAACCAAAGTCTTTAAAAGATCATTTCGGATCACTTGTTATGATAATGGAAATAAGATCCTTGGGAGAAGGATCTAGAAGTCTGACATGCCCATGTGTATGAATTACATGGAAAGAGGGCAAGCAATGAGCTTGCATGATGAATGTTTAGCTATGTTTATTTATGCATGAGTGCATGGATTTAATGCATCGTAAGGTTGCTTGATATACGCATTGATATTAAGACTAAATAAATATGAATGAATGATGTTAAACATGCAAATGATGCACATATATAATGTATGACTGAAATGTAAGGCAAGCATTTCACTTACCAAGATTGAATGGATACCATGGATGCATGGTTGGCTCTATTCTGGAGAGTCATGAGAGTTTGGTTTTGAATGATAGCTTGAGGGGAATGTATTCCATTCCCTCATGAAAGGCTGGTATAAATAGATCAAAGAGTAAATGAGCAAGGATGCTCTGTTGTCATGATAAAAGGCAACATGATTATGCCTTTGAGGAACACATGAGAACGATTGTGAACAATCATGAGCTGAATAATTTTAAAGTAAAGATGTATGTGAGTTGTGAAATATACCTATGGTAGATACACATAAGCTTATGATTATGCATGTGGTTAAGTGCATCATGGATGTAAGTTAACAAAACAAGGAATATGTGTGGATAAATAAGCTAGATGCATAACAAGATGCACGTTTATATTCCCTATGGAATGTTTGGTAAACAACTGAAGCTAACTCAAGGTTGAGGCCATCAAACATAGTGATGGATATGCAATAAGAAAGTTGCACGCCGAAGGAGTTCCTATGGAGGAACTATGTGAAGACTCTATCAAGAGAACAGAGTCATAACCTTAATGACTGCTGAGAATTGGGCATTGGGCTACAAGTATATGAGTGGAAGACTAATAAATGAATGTAGACCATTATGATAAATGAATGGTAATGTGCAGAATGCATGGGTTCATGATTCATTGTGAACAAAAGGTTTGTTGTTGTAGCATGTTGATTTACCAAGAAGGTTGAGGTGAACCTAACTAAGATTGCTCAAGGAAAAGAACATAGAGATCACAATAAGAAGTAGATTGCCCATTAAGGAAGGAGGACCTTCCAATACTCTATTTGAATTATAGAGGTGTTAAAGAAAATAGAAGATGGGTGGCCATGAGTGTTGGCCCCTTGGTTACTAATGAAGGAAGAATGCTTGGGTGCATCCAAGAGAAACTTTTAGTTTCATATGTACTGATTTGGGATCATGAACATCATGTAGCAGGTAGCATAGTCCTACTGTAAGAATGAACGAAAATGATTAAACCTTATGGTGAAGAGGTCGACTGAACTCCAACACACCATGACAAGGTGTTTTCCATAAGTGTGGCAAACTTAAACCCAATGTAAGGAAACATTGGGTATGAATGTAGCCATGAATATTGACACATGGATTAAAGTCATTTCACAATTAAAATTGCATTGGGAAAATTTAGTGTGCTACAAGGATGCATACATAAAAAATGATATTTCATTTTTTCTTGTACCCTTGAACAGATGAAAATGAATTGCACTGTTAGTATGCATAGTTTTGAAAATACAATGTGCATGAAAACTAACAATTTGTTTGGCTGAGGAATATTGAAATTGCAGAAAGAAAAGGGTCTTCGATATGGCAATGTTGTAAGCCCATAAGGAAGACCAATTGCCTGCTAAGCAAAACTGTTATGGCAAGGAAAGTCCCATACTTGTGAATCTGGTTCTTGTGTGGAACAAATCTGAAATTAAATGTGGAATTTGGAAATATGTGGGTGACAGAAATGCAAGAAAAATTCTAAATTTGGAAATTGATGATAATGTCTCATAATTTTTGTATACTTGTGATACAGGTGAAACAAAAAAAAAAGATTTGTCTAGGAAGGACAGGTGAATATTGTCAAGCTGGAAAGCATGAAAAAGGATATTGTTGAGACAAGAGAACCCTGTGGTAAGCCATGATCACCCTAGAATATGTTGTGTTGTGGTAACACAAGCCGGAGGGATGCCTTGGCAGAGCAAGTCTGAGGGACACCTCGACTGTAATGCTCAATGAAGTCTTTATAACTCTTCATGTGTGAGAAAGCCTTGGCGAGGCAATATGGATCACCCGAGGGATTGTATAGCAAAGAAGGGGATGCATGAGCCTGGGCTTGGAGGGTGAGTGACCGCAAGGAAGAGGATACTTTGATAATTCTCATAAACTATTGATTGGGATCATGCACATAATGGGTATGTCCAGAAAAAACAGTGAGCCAAGATAACAAGACAGCCGTGTGGATGCAAATCCACGAATTTCACAGATAAGTATTGTGCTAGATTATGAAAATTTCCTCTTGAATTTTGAACAATAGTAAGATGTTTTCTCATGAAATTGTGATTAATATGCTTGTTGTCCAAAATTATTGAAGGCAGGTGACGAAGGCCAAGGGTCTGGAAAGGACCTGACCAAGAAAGAGGATCAAGATTTCTGAAGCAACTGGATGACAAAGGTATCATAGGTGTTACTGAGAAAGAACACCAAGGATTGTGTTCCTTTTAAGGGAGAGGGGATTGTAATACCCATGTTTCTCGCGGCTTGTAATTAATCATTAATTATGATTACCATGCTATGGCATGTGATCAATGTAAATGTATTATTATTTATATTGTCAATAACTGACTATGGAGGTGAAGCCTCGAAGTAAGGGTCATGATATCACTAGAGGAAAGAATGAGGAAACTGTAGAGAGGGTTCATTATCTCAAAATGACACAATTTCTCTTTGTTGAAATAATAAGCCTCATCCTGATCCCAAGGAAAAATCAGTTAATGAAAGAAGGACTGGTGGTTGAACAATAAACTACCCCCGTGAATGGAAGCATGGAGAGTCTGGTTGAGGAGACATAAAATTGCCAACCCGAAGTACCACATAGTGCAGTTTTCCTGCAGGCCCAAATTGACCCGAGTTCCTTCTAACAGAAGGAACATGATAGGTCCAAAACCTCCTTGGGGGGAAAAGGAGAGGGTGTGCAAGAGAAGAAGGGACACCATTCAGAAAGAGGAAGAGCATATGACGCTCTCCATTTGAGAAGAAGAACTAAAGGATTAAGTTGTTCTAGTAAAAGGGAGATTTTGTAGAAAACATGACATGAGCAGAAGGTCACGAGCTTGATGCTGAGGGAGCATCTAATAAACCTCACAGAGGCTATGACAGAGAAAGGATCTCTGAGAAATTGCAAAAGTTCCCTAGTGATATCATGGCTTGGCATGGGATTGTTCAAAGCGCTAAGAATGAATGCCTCTGAGCCTACGGTTGGGTGGAAAGGTGAACACCCACAGTCAGTTGGTCAGTGATCAATTGTAATAGATAAATATTCCATAGACTTTATAGACTTGAATTTAAAATGTCTGATTGAATGCTTGTATTTGCTCTATATAGACACATCCTTGATATATAGCGATGATGGTATATTATTGTATCTTCTTTGGATTTTAGATAATTGTGACTTTGGCGGTCTATCCGAACAAATATTTTGAGGTAGATTTTGACCATTGTCCCATGTCAATGGTTTTCTACTTACTTGCACCTAGAAAAGGAAAACTATCAGTAATGGGTATCTAAATGAATTTGGGACATAAGGCTTTGGCCTCTGTATTGGTTAGATAATTTGTCAAAGGCATTTCTCATGGATCGATTCCACAAGTAAAGAGTTGGGATAGACTCTACAATATCGTTTGGGTTCGGTCAACCCCTCGAATTTCCTTTCCCTGTTTGAGAACTTGAGTTTTGTGAATAGAAGGCGCTTCCTTCAACCCAGTCATCCAAGAGACCACTGGCTCATGCCCATGGCCTTAACCAAATCTTGGCTAAGAGTTATGAGTGTAGCCTCTAGAGCTTAACGAAGTTCCATAGGACCAGACCCATGGAACCTTTCACTACACTCAAGAAGGAGCCAAGTTATTCGGGACTCTGAGACTCTGGAGCTCCATGGTGAATGAACATTGCAACGTCCAAATGCGCCGAAGGTGACCTATCGGACCGATAACTTGATGGTTGACTGACAATTGGCGGTCATTTACCCATTATTGTGGGATTCATCCCCTTATTAAACCTTGATCCACTTCTCGGACGCGAAGTAACGCGAGCCGTAGATCTGAGGGTATTCAGGATCTCCCCTGAGCGTTGGATTTAAGTCGTGGTCAATCTGACGTTGACCAATCTAGGAGAACAAGGGTTTTATAACACCACAACCCTCGAATGTCGGAGTCGCGAAGTAATGTGGGTCATCGATCTAGGGATCCTTTGGGACCCCTCTCGATTGTTTGATCGTGGGGATGCGTGTATCACGTCGAGAGTACGTGGGGGTCCACATGTCAAGAAATGGTGATGCCATGTGTGGTGGTCTTGTGACATAGTAAAGAGATGACGGTGACCTGAGGCATGTGCCACACATCTTGCCAACGCGTTTCGAGTTGATAGGTGTCCCTCTAGGAGTGGTCTAACACTGAGACCTAGGGAACTTTGAGCTAGAGTTGTGAATCATTGATTTGGGGAGTCCATTGAGAACCTCTCCCAACCGTCCATCAATTAGTGGAAGGATAGCATATAACACTCCGATGAAGTCCTACTCTGGGAGGTTTGACATGTTGGTGAATGAGAATATCGCTAGAGCGTCGAAGGTCGAAGTGACGTGACATGAAGATGTCACTTAGGGTGATGTGGACCCATAGTAGGTGTGCCACGTGTCACCTCGATTTGTGACTTTCATGGACCTTGACACGTGTCACCAATTGATTGGGCCACGTGTCACCCTTGTCTTCTGCCAATTGTCTCCCGTTGGATGAAACCAAGGAAGATTATGGGTCGTCCAATCATTATTCAGCTCTCTGGCTAAACCCCACTTCGGGTGGTTCAGGATGCAGGGCATGGAGTTTCCCTGAAGCACCGAAGGCTGGAGTGACGTCAGCAGACAACGTGGACAAAGTATACAGTGGAGTCTGATCGTGTGACAGAGCCACTGCATGTCAGCATGTGGCTAAGCCACGTGTCCTACTGATTTATCATATATGGCATAAAGTTGGAGAGATGGGTACCACGTGTCAACGTGGCATCATCACCATGTATCTACCAGGTGACAAATGGTAGTAGGGACACCTGTGTCGAACGCCACAAATGCAAGAAGGTCCCACTCTGGGAGTTTGAGTGCTAAGACACAAGCTCCAAAAAGGGCTGAAGGGTCGAAGCCATGTGGCAGGATTTTGGGTTTCAGGACTACGGTGGATATGTGAGTAGAGAAAAGGGCGTTCAACGTCGTATCGTCGAACACTGAAATGCCTTAAGCCTATGTGTTGAATGAGGGTGAATCTCAATCGTCAAATTTAACGATGGATTGATCTCCACCATAAATGCAGAAGTGTTAAGGAATTCCAGGACTTCAGGATTCCGGGAATGTTCCAGACATGGACAGGGGATGAAGGGCCAAAGGCCCGATAATCGCGAAGGCATGGAGACCATTCCTTGTAACCGCCCCGCTAGTGGCAATGTCATCGTTAAAGGATGACAACCTTGGTCGAGTCTGTGCTAGGTGGGATGGTATGAACGAGGTGAACCCACGTGGGTGCCACATGGCCTTTAACCAATGATGTTTGAAGAGCTTCGGAAGGGCATAACTTCCAATCTAGAGCCCGGATTTGGGCATGGTAACAGTCGTTGGAAAGCTCTTGACGAGAAAAAGGTGATGGAGATCTTGAGTAGAGGATTCGAGATGATTGAGAAAAGTGAAATTTTGATGCCCCATCCCTTAAAAAGGTACTTAAGGGGTTGGGTGTGTTACATGAGGTGGATTGGTGAGGCGGAGTGGAGAAGTTTCAATGAAGAAAATAGGAAGGTTGCTCAGAATTCCATCCTACACCTGCAAAAATGAATGCATCACCTGCCAATGTACTTAGATCTGCATAGAGCCACGTGGTTATGGAGAGAAGGATCAGTGATTGAAGTAGTTATAACTATTGATAGATTTGGCACCTAAAGAGTCAAAAGGGGTCAATTGAAACCTAACGAAAGTACACACCTGGATTGCCCCTTCAATTTTGGAAGCTTGAATAGAGGGTTGCGTCTGACAAAAACCAGGAGAATCCCGAGAATTGGATGGAAGAAGAGGCCAAAGGTGGAAAACATCACGAGAAACAAACAAATGAGAGAACAAAGAGTCATCAACGGAAGAATGGATGGAAGACCCGATGAAAAGAGTGTGAGAACCAACACGTAGGTGCCCAATAGACAAAAAAATTCACACACAGACTAGAGAGAACATAATGAGTTGTGTACTCAAACAAATGGTGTGGTGAGGAAGAAAGACTCACGTGTATAGTTGTGGGTAATGGAATGATTGGGAAGTTCTCCTTGAGGAAAATATGAAACTTGCATGAGGAATCAATGGCCACCCTGGAATAGAGAAGAACCAAATCCATACTTGAGCAATAGGGGACCATGGTTTGGTTCTTACTGGAAAGAAACTGACACCAGTAAGGGGAGGTCGTTGAGGGACTGTGTAGTAGAGAAGGGACTCCCTCGTGTAGAGGAAATCCAATTGGGAAGGTACCTAATAAACTCGTGGAGGTCCTAGGCTCAGTGGGAAAAGGGAAACTTTTGTTGTTGCGGGTGGAGTGAAGGAGAGTAACCTTCCTGGACTGTTTGTTTAATTTGATAGTTGGTTGAATCAATCCCCTTATGGTATCATGGATTGGCATTCTATAGAAAGTCATACTGCAATATAGCCTATAGTTGGGAGGAAAGACTTCCTCTCTCAGTCACTTGGGTAGTTTAATATTTCATTGAACATATAAGTGCTTTAGGTTAATATGTCTGATTATATTTGGTGATGCAAATATGTTGCTTATGTTTTATATACCAAATGTGTATATATGAAAGGATGGTTGAATTCCTGAATAAAATGCATTATGAATGATTGTTTTCACTATTAACCTAGTAAATCTAAATAGCCAAGTAAGCATAGTTAAATCAGAGTGTATCCTTGTGAAAAATGCAAGTCCTTGAAATGGAAAACTTGCAAGGTATAAAACCTCACTGTAGGAGTGATGATAGAATTGCCTTGGCGCTTGGGAAGGTCTTTATGTAGTTAGGGAGCCTTAACCCTGTGAAACCTTGTGCTTTGAAATGGAAAGTTTGCATGATGCAAATCTTCAACCAAGTTCGAGGTAAGAATGCCTTAGCCAACATTAGTAGTGAAACCCAGAGCCCAAGGGAGTCGGGTAAAACCTTAGAGAATGAGCCAGAAGGGAGCCTTGAACTGTTAAGCCCTAAATTAGATGATTACTTTGAAGAAAACTTGTGTTTTGAGTTGGGACGAATGACAATCGTAGATTCAGCATGGTGAGATGATCCTGACTATTGATCTGAAGGTCAGATCATCTGAGTGTCTAAGTGTAAGGTTGCATAGGGGCTTTGACGGGGGAAGCTCCGAGTCAATGAGAATCATTGATCCATCGGAGGGTAGGGTGGTGATTTATGGACCGTCGATGACCAATGCAAGGAGTGTATGTCTATCGAAAGACAGACAGTCATAAACCCAGATGATGCTCTCTTAGTGAGTTCGAGGACAAGGTAGTTTGAGGAACATCGATCTATTTCAGTGGACGACAACCATTGGATTTTTGTGTAATCTATTCCAAGAAGGGGGGCCTAGGTGTCGTTAACCGCCAAACAGTGGTGAGACCCTGAATAATCCACGACAATTTGATGGAGTGAATGAGGATCATCAAATACATTGGAGTGTGTGTTGTCAAAGTGAGCCGATCAAAGTGATCTATGGTACTCAGAATGGATGCACTCAGATGAGGAATGACTCTGAGGATGAGTCTAAGTCATAGATCTGTGAGTGGACACACAATATGATCTCAGTCGTAGATCGTTGTGGGTCCCACTTAGTCAAGCCAGAAAGAGGGTGTTGAGATGGGTGATAAGTGTCAAGTAATAGAAGGACTGATGAAATTGAAGCCATTGATTTCAGACTCTGAGAACCACTCGATCTGTGGGGGTGGCCATCGAAGAGGATCCATCATACTGTGATTTAGATCCCATACTTTGCAGTTTTGATGGAAGTGAGTTTGAATCACTACCATTCATTGATCCAGTGGAAAGGAGATTTTTAAGCCATTCGATTTGGGATGCTCAGGTCATGATTTGTTGCAGTGAAGCCTTAGGGGGGATTTCATTGGAAGTTGGAGATTGAGCTAGAAGATTTATCAGAGTATTTGCCCACATATGAGGGGAAGTTCTCACGTGTTAATGTGATGAACATGGATCCAAGAGGATCAGATCCGAGTCTTGGCTTAAGAGAAAGGCAAAAAATGGAACATCCCACCAATCTAAGAGGAATAGGGGGTCGAGTGTGTTATAGTTTGGTTAATGAAGTTATGGGTACTACCACAATCAATCAACACTCTTACCTTTTCTTTCTTGATATATCCTTCTATCTTGAGAGTTTGGGGAGTGCTAATATTGGCCAAAGCATGACAAGATGTGGTTGGAGTCATCTCTTTGGTTCTAGATCTTTAGAAGGCTCCATCTCTTCTTCTTCTTCTTCTTCTTCATAATCTATGTAGAAAAATATCTTCTCACCGTACTTATGCCTCTTATTGTACTTGATGTCACAATCAAAACATAGTCCCTTTGTTGTTTTTTCATCAAATTGCTCAAGTGTCAATCTTGTAGGTTGAGTGAGGTTAGGAGTGGGAACATTGCACCTCTATAGGTGTTAGTGGAAACCTTTCTAGTAGCCATATTTTTACTTTCAACTCTCTTTCCCATAATTAAAGCTCCAAGGATTTTAGTTCCAAGGGATAAACCTCATGTTGAATGCCTCTAAAGTACCCATAAAATGATTCTACAATTTATCCTTTGGAAGGTCCTTCGCTCCAAGACTCAACTTTTGAACTGTTGAATGTGCTCTATAACCATATCTCTTTTCCTGCAATTAATTTATGGGTTAAAGAAGGTGTTGCTCATGCTATCTCCTTAATGCACAATCAATTCATTCGTAAAAGTGGACCAAGAGATAATAGAGTGTTTTTTGCATTCACAAAGCCACCAGTGCCATACAAATTAATTAGGTACTAAACACAAGGATGCAATAGTTACTTTTTGGAGAGTTGGCACTTGATGTAGATAAAAATAATTACTCCATCTAGAATATCCACGTTGTGGGATCATTTCCATCAAGCTTCCTCTCATCGATCTTGGGAATGGAGTAGTTCCTTGGTTTCAAGTTAAAACCATGATGGCATGGATCTTGGAGAGATGACTAATCAAATGTTTAGGACTCAATCCTCTTGTTTTCCAATCATGTTATAATGTTCCCCATTTGTGACTAGGACTTGATCCTTTTCTTATCCTTATCCTTTTCTAGAGGAGGATAATTTAGGACAAGGAGGCTTGTTAGCTCCTTCATAAGTTCTCCTTCATGTCTTTGAGACCATCCTTGCTTAACATCTCTTTGAGATCATCTTTAAAATTTTCGAATTTTGTTTCTTTACCATATTTAGGATGTAAACCTTATTTTCCACTGTAGTTTCTATGCTTGCCATTTTCTCTTCTAATTTGGACAACTTGAATTTCACTTCTTCACTTTATTCTTTTGTCAAGGATGACCCTTAAGAATCCTTTATAGGAGTTGCATTTGTCTTTACTACATTTAGACATAATGGGATAGGGTTTTGCAAGGTTTCATTGGTGAGGGAGTGCCAAGCTCTATAACTCTCTAATATACCATTGGGTTACCAACATTAGTTCTTCTTCGGTCTTTCATGTCTTTAACTAACAAGGATGGATTGCACCCTTAATCATACTACCTTATTCCCACGTATGAGAGAGTGATCCTCAAAGTGTTGTGCTTGATGCACTATAGATATAAACAACTGAAGGGTTATCTAAGTATGGTATTAAGCATGCCTATGGGGATTTTGATATACCCTAGGGTATGTGGAAGATCAAACTCGTAAACAATTTATGTCTAATATGGTACTGCTCTCTGAGTACCAATAGATGTGTATAAGGGAATCTAGTGATGACCCCATCTATATTCTTTGTGTGCACGCTTCCTAGTCGTAGTTTTACCTAGTGAATAACAAATCTATGTGTTTATATGAGACATTGGTAAACATCTCTAGTCTATAAATCTACTTGGTACAAAATAGAGAAAAAAAAATGGGGTCTCTTGAGAACTCTTGTAAAGTCTTGATTTGGTATTTGCTTTGCTAGCTAATCCTGCAACTAATGTAAATTTGATTTTGATCACTTATGAGTTCAAAATTTTATATCATAGTAGATAGATATGTGTGCTTCAAACCCCCATAAGTTCATTTAATTTTTATTGCTCAAACATTAACTTTTCTAGTCATAGGTCAGTTCCTTCCTTGAAAAATTGGTTTAGGGGCTCAAGTCAGAGTAGGTGTTGATGCGATTCTAGGATGTGGTGAAGGAATTTTCCTCCCAAAAGGTTTAATCCTCCAGCTATAGGAATAATGAAGATGCACATTGAACAAATTTGATAATCCTCTGCTTACCTCAGTTTGGAGCCAAGGTTGGCTACAAGTTCAGGCCTTGGGATTAGAACGTAATTGGACTCAACGTTGGGATGGATGGATTTTCAGTTGAGCTTAGAAAAGCACATGTAAGACTCATGGATGAAGATGATGAAATTGCTTGGGCTTAAAACTAGAGGTTTCTATACTGCCAAACTTGGATGCACAACTTTATAAACACTTGAGGTACTAGAAGTCTGTTGGTGGTGGA
>ML808592.1:156897-170408 GCA_009831015.1 Picea engelmannii | reverse complement strand
CAGCAGGGACATGACCTTTGATGAAGAAGCAACACTTAAGAAATCAAGAAGATGCCAGCTTGAAGAAGTATATGAAGAGGAACCTATAAATCCCAGGATTGCAGAATCCGTGAGGGAAGTTCCCAGAGCTACAGAACCTGTAAAGGAAGTCGTAACTTCCCTTGATGAGGAGACTCCTAAAGATCATGATATAACAGAAGTTCAAGAACCTCCTCAAATGACCTTCTCCCATAAAATAAATCATGCTTGGGAAAGAGAGCTTATTCAATATGGAGAGAAGTATGGTGTTCCAGAAGGAACCACGAGACAGGTGAAAAGACCAAAGCCATTCTCCAGTTACACGGCTTTGATGTGCAATCTACTTGATGAAGAACCTACATGCTTTGAAGAGGCCATCCAAAAGAAGGAATGGGAAGATGCCATGACAGTGGAATACCAATCCATAATAAAGAATGATGTATGGGAATAGTTCCTAGACCAAAAAGTAAGGATGTGGTATCATCAAAATGGATCTTCAAAATAAAACATGCTGCTGATGGAAGTATTGAGAAATATAAAGCAAGATTTTTCACTCGTGGCTTTTCCCAGAAGGAAGGCATTGACTATGAAGAGACATTTGCTCCTGTGTCTAGATAGACTTCGATCAGAACCATTATATCTCTTGTTGCCAAGATGAAATGGAAGCTGCACCATATGGACGTGAAGACAGCTTTCCTGAAGGGTGTTATCGAAGAGGAAGTGTATATAGAGCAACCCCAAGGATTTGAGGTTGAAGACATGAAGTCTCATGTCTACCGATTGAAGAAAGCCTTATACGGATTGAAGCAAGCTCCCAGATCTTGGTATGGCCATATAGACAGTTTCTTGACGAGCTTGGGCTTTACCAAGAGTAAAGCAGACTCAAATCTCTACTTCAAAATTATGGATAATGAACCAATAATATTACTATTGTATGTGGATGACTTATTCTTAACTGGAGAAGAAAATCTCATCGCTGAATGTAAACAGAGACTTGCCGCAAAATTTGAAATGAAATACCTTGGCCTAATGCATTACTTCTTAGGTCTTGAGGTATGGCAGAGTCCATAAAGAATATTCCTTAACCAGGGGAAGTACACAGTTGAAATCTTAAAGAGATTTGACATGCTAGAATGCAATTCCATGAATACTCCCATGGAAGCGAAGCTGAAGTTGTTGGTCGATACTTCATCAAATTTGATAGATGCCACATTGTACAGATAGATTATTGGATTGTTGATGTACTTGACGAATACCAGACCAAACATCTGTTTTGCAGTGAACACCTTGAGTCATTTTCTGGTAGAGCCCAGACGTGTTCATCTAGTGGCTGCAAAACATGTGATGAGGTACCTTAAAGGTACAATGGATTATGGTCTCAACTATGATGGAGTTCATGAATTCACATTGAGTGGATATACTGATGCATATTGGGCAGGAAGCGTTGCAGACAGAAAACGCACTTCCGAATGCTATTTTAGTTTGGGATCAGCTATGATCTTGTGGCAGAGTAGGAAGCAATCCAGTATTTCTCTTAGCACAGTGGAAGCAGAGTACATTGCCACATGTTATGCTAGTTGCGAAGCTATATGGCTTCGAAAGTTGTTGACAGACCTATTTGATTTGGAGATGAGAGAAACCGCGATTCTATGTGACAATCAAAGCTGCATAAAAATGACAGAGAATCCTGTGTTCCATGACAGGTTGAAGCACATAGAGATCTGGTATCATTTCATCCGTGACATCGTACAGAGAGGAGCCTTGAAGATCTAGTACATTAACATGGATGAACAGGTTGTTGACGTGTTAACTAAGCCTCTATCTCGTGTAAAGTTTGAACACTTTCGAGATAAGCTTGGTATAGTCCGAAAGGACCCTCCCTAAAAGGGGGAGCTTATATATCTTCCTTGCTTCTGACCTCCCTGTTAGACATAAAGCAAGATGAGTCATGCTTCTGACCTCACTGTTAGACGTAAAGCATGACGCCGTGTGATCCTTGCTGTTAGACGTAAAGAAAGATGAGTCATGCTTCTGACCTCGTTGTTAGACGTAAAGCATGATGTTGTGTGATCCTTGCTTCTGACCTCGCTGTTAGACGTAAACCAAGATGAGTCATGCTTTTGACCTCACTGTTAGACGTAAAGCACGACGTCGTGTGATCCTTGCTTCTAACCTCGCTGTTAGACGTAAAGCAAGATGAGTCATGCTTCTGACCTCATTGTTAGACGTAAATCATGACGTCGTTGATTCCTTGCTTCTGACCTAGTTGTTAGACGTAAAGCAAGATGATTCCTTGCTTCTAACCTCGTTGTTAGACATAAAGCGAGATGTTGATGTTCTCCTTGATTCTGAACTCGTTGTTAGACGTAAAGAAAGATGATTCATGCTTATGACCCAGTTGTTAGACATAAAGCATGACGCTGTGATTCCTCACTTCTGACCTAGTTTTTAGACGTAAAGCGAGATGATGATATTCCTTGCTTCTGACCTAGTTGTTAGACGTAAAGCAAGATGTGACTGACACTGAGCTACCAGCTTGACAGCTGTGACATTGAGCCAATGTAGTACTGCTAGCCTAGTGTTGTGATGAGGTATCATTTTTATTGATACATATTTGATGCAGATGATGATAGCATTCTTTCGAGAATGATGATCCTGCCGATGAAGAAAACTTTCAATGACTCGTAAATGTGCTAGCCAATGTTTCAAGATGATATTGACGATACTGTCCTCCTGATGCCACTGATGATGCAGACCTCTCTCGCCTAATGCTGATGAAGAATACCCTTCTTGTTAAGGGGGAGTGTTGAAATAATGTAAATGTGAACAACATTCTTATTATTATTGTTATTAGGATTAATCCCCATTGTGGATTAATCATTTCGGTAATTGTATAGGGACCAAATCCCCTTTTGTGGATTGGTCATCGGACAATTATAAAGGGTAGAATAAGAACTCAGCCCCAACAGTTATTATTGAAGACCCAGAATTAATTAAAGGTGGGTTTACCCACCCATAGTGAGAGGTCTTCCCTGCCAATGAAGCCCTTTCACACGTGCCGGTCTTGTATAAATAAGAGGCTAGCGCCTCACTTCTAACACACAAAAAATCACTTGCTCATTCTCTTATGAGGCAAGTTGCAAGTACCAGTTGGAGAGAGGGAGAAGAGTGGCACATCTCTTGGGGAGGAAATTCTGTATTGGTTTGAGTTATCTCTTGAATATTGTATAAGTTATTTATGATAAGGAAGTTTTTGCTGGGTTTTCTTCCCCTAGAGGGTTTCCCAGGATAAATGTTGTGTCTCTTGTGAATGTGTATTTCTCAGTGATCTTGTTATTATAATGCTCTTATCTATTGAAATGCAAAGAACTATAATAATGACATAAACATTAACAAGTAGCACCCTGAGAATGCAAGCATATCAAGTTCAAAACCTCAAGTGAACTGCAAGGAATCGCCTGCTTTTCCTCCTCATTCTATTGACCAGAATTTGGCCCATCTCCAAAAATGTGCATTGCAACGCGTGGTAATTCACTCTTCCTTGCAGAACTGGAAGAATTCTAGTTTTATAGAAATGCGGTGTAGATTTGTTGGGTGCACGTATTGAATATGGTATATCAATCTCTTTAGGAAGGTGGGCTCCTCCTGCATGTGACTTTGTGTTGGAGCTTGGGTACTGGCTTTGAGTTGATATGGTGGCTCGGTTTCGTATGTTGTTGTTAACCCGTGTCTTGTGTGTTGCATGATGTTGCGTGCTAACCCCTGACATGCGTTGTGTTGTTGTGTGGCAGGTTTGTGGAGATGGAGTGTTGGAGCGTAAAATTGGCCTCCGGGCTAAGTTTTGATGAAAAACACAAAAAAAAACCCAAATTTAGGGCAGACGCTCGAAAACCATAAAATGCATTGAAAACTAAAGAATCTGCCCCATGATGTGTACACGGGCTAGAAAACTCGGAAAAATTCCAGAACGCCCAAGAAATGATAGAAATACAAAGGCCAGGATGATAAATATGAAGATTAGAGAGCCATTTTTTAATCTAGCTACAGGCTTTTGGTCGCTTGGGGTACACAAAAATTGGGTTCTAAGTGACCAAAAGCTCTCTCTTTCAGTAGCTAACATAACATGAGACTCTAATCTTTAACTACTGAAAAAAAAAAAAACTCTAGTGTGATAACAACTGAGGTGAATTGAGAGATTTATGCCACTTTTACATCTTTGTTGTGCGTCGTGAGCAAAAGCGTAATTCCTGAAATAGATGACAGTCAGAATATTGATTTCCCTATAAATTATAGGGTCCTAACATAGGCTCCATCTGGGGATGGAAACTCCTTGGGAGGTGTCAAGAATTGATAAAACTCTGAGTTTCGTAGACCAACTGATCATTGGGCAATTCCCAAATTGAAGCATGTTTCCATGTCTTGTACCTATTCCAAATTGAAGGGATACAAACCAAACCAAAAATAAAACTATGAAGAACTCGAAAATAAAAAGTGCTCATCCTGTTGAGATTATTGGCACACATCTACCTACCCTACTTTGCTAACAGTTACTGCTCAATCAGGTAATGAAAAAGTGCCAATGAAGCCAACCCAACAATTGTTTCCATGATTGGGCTTCCTCATCGTGCTTGATGAAAATCAAAACTGAAATATGTAATGGGAACTGGTGACATATTTGGTCGTTATAGAGAATACATGTTTGAAAATTCAAGCTAACATGAACCTCCATGTAATCCTCTATAGGGTCAATTAAAGCATTATGCATGATATTTGCTTCTAGATCTTCAATGACTAGTTGATCAGTTGCATCCTCATAATTAAACCCCGCAACTACAACTTTTGTCTTGTACTTGAAAACATAATCACCATCAATCTACACATCAACAAGTAATACAATCTCCTTTGGTTTTGGAGATTTAAGATTTTCAAGAAACTATTTTGGATGTTGGAAACTGTAGGAATGAATCTGAGTATTCAAGAGCTCAATATCATTTTCAAGTCTTTCAACAAACAACTCGAGAACATGAATTTTAACTTCATGAGAAAATTTTCTCGATTTCCAATAATGAAACATGGTTGTTAACAAAACTTCACAAATTTGAAAATTTGCTAACTCATCCCTGAATTCTTTTATAGCTTCACAAGATATAGGATTTTCCACATACCCTGTCATCTTGAAGCATCATCAATGCTTTGAAATCTAGATTCTTTGGCAGTGAAATCGCTTGTGAACTTTGAAGCTCTAGATCTTGAACAATGGAGTCGCCAGGTGAATGGTACAACCTTCCTGTGTTTGGATTCTATTCACCGTTAAAAGTCAAAAATGAACTTGAAGTGCACTTCTGGAGAATGTTCCCCAATATGGTCGCCAAAAATGTTAACGCTCTGTAATTTCTCAGGCTGAGGGAGAAATTGACAGAGGTAACTATTTCAACCGCTTGGAGTCTTGGATCTAGCCCTCCAAGACTCAGAGAGGGCTCTCTCTATTCGCTTTAACTTTGTTTGTATGGGATATATGTTAGGCTAGATATGAAAGTATGGGGTTGGGGTTTTTGAAATATTTAGATGAGGGTTTGGTTGACAAGTTGCTCAGATCACCATTGGGCTATGGGGTTTGTTTATAAGGTAAGGATCAGCTGAGATCTAGAGGTAAATGTCTCCACAGGGCAGGATAATAACAATTTTTGGATCGTCTTAGATTTAGTGCGGATGAATGGGGTGAAAAGGGAGAGATCCACTGAACAGAGGAGCAGTTAAGAATTCCTTTGTAAATCTTTAGAGGAATAACATATAGATTATTGAAAAATTGGACAAAGAGTATGCATACATAAATTCTTCTCCATTACTTTCTTTCAATAATAAGAAATGAAAGTGTGTGAATGATAGAAAAAAGATAACTGAAAACAGAAAAGGAACACACCACCAACGCTCCTACACAAGAATCCTGTAAATGCATTTCTCTATTACTGGTTGATCATTCAAAGGTTACAGACAAAACCTCCTGGAATAGCAAGGCCCATAGTCCAGCAAAAGGAAAAACTTCCTTTCAGGTCAAACTCAACCTCTTCCTCTTTTACATGTGCCTCCATAGAAAAAATGCCTTAGCCTTCAAAAGACTCAAGCTCTATCTCTGCTTTCTAAAAATAGAAAATAGTTACAATCATCTCGACACCTGTAAACTGTCTCCTAAAACAAACAAAACAATAAATTAAAGGAAAGCTAAATTTGGTAACTGTTGCTTGGTTGTCACGAACTTGCTGGAAGGTTGTTTATGCTTATCCCTTGAATTATGGAACTAATGGCCATTTGTCCCTTTGACTGTTGGTCCTCTGTCTGAGAAAATGAGATACTCTGCCACCTCCTTCCAAGTGTTATGTTCTGTTATTATTATTCCTTCTCCATAGGAATCATACTGTGGCCTTCTTGCATGACCAAGCAACTGCATAATATCCAACGGATTGAGTTTAGTCCATGCACCTTTCTCAGGATTGTAAATTTGAGTTCCTTTTATAATAACAGTATGGGCAGGAAGATTTACTCCCCATGCAAGAGTAGCAATAGACACCAAAACTTAAATATGGCCATCAGAAAAAAGGTCTTCTACCAAAGTTTGATCTTCTCTGGTCATCCCTGCATGATGGGTTGCAAAGCCATACGACAATAGGTCTCTCAGATCATTGTTTTTCACTGATTCAGTCTCTGTTTGGAGAATCTCTCAGTTGGCACTATCTTCCTTTAGCAAGCATCCAAGTGTGTCATTTGCAAGAGTTGCATCTCTTATAGCACGGGCTATCTTTGTTGTTACTTTCCTAGAATGCACAAAGACCAAAACTTGATGCTTGCCAGGAACCGACATCACCTTTTCAAAACACACATCATTCATCAACTGAAACCTTTGGAGTGGCTTCTTGACAGTGATCCCATTATATTGTTGAGCCAATGGGAAAGGCCTATAACTATTATCAAAATAGAACAACCCATCTGACTTAACCTTCAAAAACAGGGCAACATCCTCATATTTTGGAAGTGTTGCAGACAATCCCACCAATCGAATCATTTCCTGAGTAGTCTCAATTTGACACTGGTGTATTTCACATCAGGGTAAAGCTGACTACCCTCTGCACCATCAGGTCCAATTTCAAAATTAGTTTGATCCCCTTTCACGAAAATAGAGTGAATGATTGCTATGACAATATTAGCTCAGAATGGTGTCTCTACAATTAATTTGACAACTTGCTCCTCAGAGACATAGACCTTTTCTAGAGTCTTGCCAATCTTCTTTTCCCAAAGAGCCACAAGCTCATTGAAGGACAGAGTGTTGGCAAGAAGTATCAAGTATAAGGTCTTGTTCAAAGTTTTGGGTTCGCCCACTGCCTTGATTGCGAATGTTCCAACGTCGTCCTCCTTCACATACACAACTTCGTCATTTCCATCTCCAAGAATGACAACTTTATCCCTTGGAGGAGTTGTAAGGCCAGCCTGTGCTAGCGTTGGAATGAAATACCCAGCAAAACAATTGTTGGAGACGTATGTATAAGGAATTCCCTCGACCTCAATCTTCCCTATAGACTTTGGCTTTCAACTCAAATATACTCTTTGCAGGCTCCCCTGCATGGACGTTATCAACATTGTTCCCAAACTCAGATGAAAAAAACCTCTTGATGGTTCTAACTTCTTTAATAGCCTTGATAATATTTAACTGACTAGCTATCTATTCTCCTCCATAAACTTCTCCAGATGCAACATAGCGATATGAATCGTTTCCGAAACCTAAAGTCTGTAGCATTAAGCCTACCTCTTCAAGAGTTAAAGGGTATTTCCTATGTCGATGCTCCTGGTCACGATATGCTTTAGAAAATGTTTTCCATAGCTCACGGATTTCCCCAATCCACTTTTTCCCTTGTCTTCTCCACCATAGTAACACCCTAAGAATGCAAGCATATCAGGTTCAAAACCTCAAGTGAACTGCAAGGAATCGCCTGCTTTTCCTCCTCATTCTGTTGACCAGATTTTGGCCCATCTCCAAAAATGTGCATTGCAATGCGTGGTAATTCACTCTTCCTTGCAGAACTGGAAGAATTCTAGTTTTATAGAAATGCGGTGTAGATTTTTTGGGTGAACGTATTGAATATGGTATATCAATCTCTTTAGGAAGGTGGACTCCTCCTCCATGTGACTTTGTGTTGGAGCTTGGGTACTGGCTTTGAGTTGATATGGTGGCTCGATTTCGTATGTTGTTGTTAACATGTGTCTTGTGTGTTGCATGATGTTGCGTGCTAACCCCTGACATGTGTTTTGTTGTTGTATGGAAGGTTGTGTGGAGCTGGAGTGTTGGAGCGTAAAATTGGCCTCCAGGCTAAGTTTTGATGAAAAACACATAAAACAAAACCCAAATTTAGGGCAGAAGCTCGAAAACCATAAAATGCATTGAAAACTAAAGAATCTACCCCATGATGTGTACACGATCTAGAAAACTCGAAAAAATTCCAGAACGCCTGAGAAACGACAGAAATACAAAGGTTAGGATGATAAATATGAAGATCAGAGAGCCATTTTTAAATCTAGCTATAGGCTTTTGATTGCTAGGGGTACACAAAAATTGGGTTCTAAGCGACCGAAAGCTCTCTCTTTCGGTAGCTAACAAAACATGAGACTCTACTCTTTAACTACTGAAAACAAAAACTCTTGTGTGATAACAGTTGAGGTGAATTGAGAGATTTCTGCCGCTTTTACATCTTTGTTATGCATCATGAGCAAAAGCGTAATGCCTGAAATAGATGATAGTCAGAATATTGATTTCCCTATAAATTATAGGGTCCTAACATAGGCTCCATCTGGGGATGGAAACTCCTTGGGAGGTGTCAAGAATTCATAAAACTCTGAGTTTCGCAGACCAGCTAATCATTGGGTTGTTCCCAAATTGAAGCATGTTGCCATGTCTTGTACCTGTTCCAAACTGAAGGGATACAAACCAAACTGAAAATAAAACTATGAAGAACTGGAAAAGAAAAAGTGCTCATCCCGTTGAGCTTATTGGCACACATCTACCTACCCTACTTTGCTAATAGTTATTGCTCAATCAGGTAATGAAAAAGTGCCAATGAAGCCAACCCAGCAGTTGATCCCATGATTGGGCTTCCTCATCGTGCTTGATGAAAATCAAAACTGAAATATGTGATGGCAACTAGTGACATATTTGGTCGTTATAGAGAATACATGTTTGAAAACTCAAGCTAACATGAACCTCCATGTAATCCTCTATAGGGTCAATTAAAGCACGATGCATGATATTTGCTTCTAGATCTTCAATGACCAGTTGATCAATTGCATCCTCAAAATTAAACCCCGCAACTACAACTTCAGTCTTGTACTTGAAAACATAATCACCATAAATCTGCACATCAACAGGTAATACAATCTCCTTTGGTTTTGGAGATTTAAGATTTTCAAGAAACTATTTTGGATGTTGGAAACTGTAGGACTGAATCTGAGTATTCAAGAGCTCAATATCCTTTTCAAGAACACAAATTTTAACTTCATGAGAAAAATTTCTCGATTTCCAACAATGAAACATGGATGTTAACAAAATGTCATCAATTTGAAAATTTTCTAACTCATCCCTGAATTATTTTATAGCTTCACAAGATATAGGATTTGCCACATACCCTGTCATCTTGAAGCATCATCAATGCTTTTGAAATATGGATTCTTCGACAGTGAAGTCACTTGTGAACTTTGAAGCTCGAGATCTTGAACAATGGAGTCGCCAGTTGAATGGTACAACCTTCCTATGTTTGGCTTCTATTCACCCTTAGAAGTCAAAACTGAACTTGAAGTGCACTTCTAGAGAATGTTCCCCAGTATGGTCACAAAAAATGTTAACGCTCTGTAATTTCTTAGGCTGAGGGAGAAATTGACAGAGGTAACTATTTCAACCGCTTGGAGTCTTGGATCTAGCCCTCCAAGACTCAGAGAGGGCTCTCTCTATTCACTTTAACTTTTTTTGTATGGGATAGATGTTAGGCTAGCTATGCAAGTATGGGGTTGGTGTTTTTGAAATATTTAGATGAGGGTTTGGTTGACAAGTTGCTCAGATCACCATTGGGCTATGGGGTCTATTTATAAGGTAAGGATCAACTCATATCTAGAGGTAAATCTCTCCATAGGGAAGGATAATAACAATTGTTGGATCGTCTTAGATTTAGTGCGGATGAATGGGGTGAAAAGGGAGAGATCCACTGAACAGAGGAGCAGTTAAGAATTCCTTTGTAAAGATTCATAGGAATAACATATAGATTATTGAAAATTTGGACAAAGAGTATGCATACATAAATTCTTCTCCATTACTTTCTTTCAATAATAAGAAATGAAAGTGTGTGAATGATAGAAAAAAGATAACTAAAAAAAGAAAAGGAACACACCACCAACGCTCCTACACAATAATCATGTAAATGCATTTCTCTATTATTGGTTGATCATTCAAAGATTACAAACAAAACCTTTTGGAATAGCAAGGCCCATAGTTCATCCAAAGGAAAAACTTCCTTTCAGGTCGAACTCAACCTCTTCCTCTTTTACATGTGCCTCAACAGAAAAAATGCCTCACCCTTCAAAAGACTCGAGCTCTATCTCTACTCTCTAAAAATAGAAAATAGTTACAATCATCTCAACACCTTTAAACTGCCTCCTAAAACAAATAAAACAGTAAATTAAAGGAAAGTTAAATTTGGTAACTACTGCTTGGTTGTCACGAACTTGCTGGAAGGTTGTTTATGCTTATCCCTCAAATTATGGAACTAATGGCCATTTGTCCCTTTGACTGTTGGTCCTCTGTCTGAGAAAATGAGATACTCTTCCACCTCCTTCCAAGTGTTATGCTCTATTATTATTATTCCTTCTCCATAGGAATCATACTGTGGCCTTCCTGCATGACCATGCATCTTCATAATATCTAACAGACTGAGTTCAGTCCATGCACCTTTCTCAGTATTGTAAATTTGAGTTCCTTTTATAATAACAGTATGAGAAGGAAGATTTACTCCCCATGCAAGAGTAGCAGTAGAAACCAAAACTTAAATATGGCCATCAGCAAAAAGGTCTTCTACCAAAGTTCGATCTGCTTTGGCCATCCCTGCATGATGGGTTGCAAAGCCATACGACAATAGGTCTCTCAGATCATTGTTTTTCACTGATTCAGTCTCTGTTTGGAGAATCTCTTTGCTGGAACTGTCTTCCTTTAGAAAGCATCCAAGTGTGTCATTTGCAAGAGCTGCATCTCTTATAGCATGGGTTGTCTTTGTTGTTACTTTCCTGGAATGCACAAAGGCCAAAACTTGATGCTTTCCAACAATCGACATTACCTTTTCAAAACACACATCATTCATCAACTGAAACCTCTAGAGTGGCTTCTTGACAGTGATCCCAATATATTGTTGAGCCAATGGGCAAGGCATGTAACTGTTATCAAAATAGAACAACCCATATGACTTAACCCTAAAAAACAGGGCAACATCCTCATAGTTTGTAAGTGTTGCAGACAATCCCACCAATTGAATCATTTCATGAGTAGTCTCAATTTGACAGTGGTGTATTTCACATAAGGGTAAAGATGACTACCCTCTGCACCATCGGGTCCAATTTCAAAATTATTTTGATCCCCTTTCACAAAAATAGAGTGATTGATTGCTATGACAATATTAGCTGGGAATGGTGTCTCTGCAATTAATTCGATAACTTGCTCCTTGGAGACATAGACCTTTTCTAGAGTCTTGCCAATCTTCTTTTCCCAAAGAGTCGCAAACTCATTGAAGGATAGAGTGTTGGCAAGAAGTCTCAAGTATAAGGTCTTGTTCAAAGTTATGGGATTGTCCACTGCCTTGATTGTGAATGTTCTAACGACTTCCTCCTTCACATACACAACTTCGAAATTTCCATCTCCAAGAATCACAACTTTATCCCTTGGAGGAGTTGTAAGGCTAGCTTGTGCTAGAGTTAGAATGAAATACCTAGCAAAACAGTTGTTGGAGATGTATGTATAAGGATTTCCCTCTGCCTCGATCTACCCTACGAACTTTGGCTTTCAGCTCAAATATACTCTTTCCAGGCTCCACTGCATGGACATTATCAACATCATTCCCAAACTCAGATGGAAAAAACCTCTTGATGGTTATGACTTCCTTAATAGCCTTGACAATATTTAATTGACTGACTATCTTTTCTCCTCCATAAACTTCTCCAGATGCAACATAGCGATATGAATAATTGCCGAAACCTAAAGCCCGTAGCATTAAGCCCACTTCTTCAAGAGTTAAAGGGAATTTCCTATGTGATGCTCCTCGTCACGATATGCTTTAGAAAATGTTTTCCATAGCTCACGGATTTCCCCAATCCACTTTTTCCCTTGCCTTCTCCACCATAGTAACACCCTGAGAATGCAAGCATATCAGGTTCAAAACCTCAAGTGAACTGCAAGGAATCGCCTGCTTTTCCTCCTCATTCTATTGACCAGAATTTGGCCCATCTCCAAAAATGTGCATTGCAATGCGTGGTAATTCACTCTTCCTTGTAGAACTGGAAGAATTCTAGTTTTATAGAAATCCGATGTAGATTTGTTGGGTGCACGTATTGAATATGGTATATCAATCTCTTTAGGAAGGTGGGCTCCTCCTCCATGTGACTTTGTGTTGGAGCTTGGGTTCTGGCTTTGAGTTGATATGGTGGCTCGATTTCGTATGTTGTTGTTAACCCGAGTCTTGTGTGGTGCATGATGTTGTGTGCTAACCCCTGACATGCATTGTGTTGTTGTGTGGCATGTTGTGTGGAGCTGGAGCGTTGGAGCGTAAACTTGGCCTATGGGCTAAGTTTTGATGAAAAACACATAAAAAAAAACCCAAATTTAGGGCAGAAGCTTGAAAACCGTAAAATGCATTGAAAACTAAAGAATTTGCCCCATGATGTGTACACTGGCTAGAAAAATCGGAAAAAATCCAGAACGCTCGAGAAATGACAGAAATACAAAGGCCAGGATGATAAATATGAAGATCAGAGAGCCATTTTTTAATCTAGCTACAGGCTTTCGGTCGCTAGGGGTAAACAAAAATTGGGTTCTAAGCGACCGAAAGCTCTCTTTTTCGGTAGCTAACATAACATGATACTCTACTCTTTAACTACCGAAAACAAAAACTCTTGTGTGATAACAACTGAGGTGAATTGAGAGATTTATGTCGCTTTTACATCTTTGTTGTGTGTCATGAGCAAAAGTGTAATGCCTGAAATATATGACAGTCAGAATATTGATTTCCCTATAAATTATAGGGTCCTAACAATTACCAATACCATACCATACCATAAAAATACCAATACCAATACCATACCAATAAAAATACCAATACCATTACAAATACCAATACCAATACAAATACCAATACCAATAACAATACCAATACCAATACCATACCAATACCATACCATTGCATACCAATACCATACAAATA
>ML808592.1:105333-117813 GCA_009831015.1 Picea engelmannii | reverse complement strand
ACCATACCCATACCAATACCAATACCATTGCCAATACCATACCATACCATACCAATACCATTGCCAATACCAATACCAATACCAATACCAAACGATTACATACCAATACCAATACCAATATTGCATACCATTGCATTGCAATGGTATGCATTGACAATGATATGCATACTAATACCATTGCCAGTACCATACCATACCATACCATACGATACCAATAACATTTCCAATACCAATACCAATACCATACCATTGCATACCAATATCAATACCATTGCATACCACAATGGTAGGCATTGGAAATGATATGCATACCAATACCATACCAATACAATACCATACCATGCCATACCAATACCAATACCAATACCATAGCCAAAAATGCCCGACTGATTTTTCTTGAAAATTGACCTCATCTTCAAAAATTGCACTATGCCTCATTTGACCAAAACCATGGTGTCATAAATACTCCAACAAATGTTTTTTCAGTTGACGGAATGATAGCATAGGGGCCCCACTAGATGAAAACCGATGCTCATAATCCAATGCAACTAATGGTTCATGCATCCGAGTCTCGGTTTGATTTTTATCACGAGTTGCAACTCGCCTCCTCAAGCCATTTCAGGACATGTGGTCAATTTGGTCCAGGGGCATAAAATCCAAACCGAGTAGCATAACAAACTTTCGTAAGCTCCCACAATTTTTTTTGTCCAAGGCCCACACGACTTAACTAACCAAAAATACCCGACACAATGTTCTTGAAAATCGACCTCCTCTTCAGAAATTGCACTATGCCTCATTGACCAAAACCCTAGTGTTGGAGATACTCCAACAAATGGTTTTTCGGTCAATGGAATGATAGCATAAGAGCCCCAGTAGCTGAAAATCGGTGCTATGGATCCAATGCAATGGATGGTTCATGCATTCGAGTTCCAGTTTGTGTTTTATTGATAGTTGCAACTTTCCTCCTCAATCCATTAAAGGACATGTGGCCAATTTGGTCCAGGGTCATAAAATCCAAACCGAGCAGCATAACAGAGTTTTGTAAGCTCCCAAAAGTCTGTTTGGCCAAGATCCATGTGATTACACTAGCAAAAAATGCCCGACAGGGTGTTCCTAAAAATTGACGTCATCTTGAAATTGCACTATGCCTCATTGACCAAAACCCTAGTGCTGAAGATACTCCAACAAATGGTTTTTCAGTCAATGGAATGATAGTGTAGGGGCCCCACTAGCTGAAACCTAGTTCTCTTAATCCAATGCAATTGACGGTTCATGCATCTGTGCCCCGGTTTGAGTTTTATCACGAATTTCAACTCGCCTCCTCAAGCCATTTAGGGGCATGTGGTCAATTTGGTCCGGGGGCATAAAATCCAAACCGATTAGCATAACGGACTCCCATAAGCTTCCACGAGTCTATTTGGCCAAAGCCCACGTGACTACACTAGTCAAAAAGACCCGACACAATGTTCTTGAAAATCGACCTCCTCTTCAGAAATTGCACTATGTCTTAACCAAAACCCTAGTGTTGGAGATACTCCAACGAATTGTTTTCCCGTCGACGAAATGATAGCATAGGAGTACCAATAGTTGAAACCAGGTGCTCTGGATCCAATGCAACTAACGGTTCATGTATCTGAGTCTCGGTTTGAATTTTATTGATAGTTGCAACTCGCCTTCTCAAGCCATTCAAGGACATGTGGCCAATTTGGTCTAGGGGTATAAAATCCAAACCAAGCAGCATAACATAGTTTCGTAAGATCCCACAAATATATTTGTACAAGGTCCATGCAACTACACTAGCCAAAAATTCCCGACATAGTGTTCTTGAAAATCAACCTCATCTTCAAAAATTGCACTATGCCTCATTGACCAAAACCCTAATGTCGGAGATACTCCAACAAATGGTATTTCAGTTGAGGAAATGATAGCGTAGGGGGGCCACTAGCTGAAACCTAATGCTCTGAATCCAATGCAACTGACAGATTTTTCATCTGAGTCTCGGTTTCAGTTTTATCACGAGTTGCAACTCGCCTCATCAAGCCATTTAGGGATATGTGGCCAATTTGGTCCGGGGGCATAAAATCCAAATTGAGTAGCATAATGGACTTTCGTAAGCTCCCAAAAGTCTGTTTAGCAACCTTAAACCACTCTACTTCTTTATCCACCTAAATTCATGAAATTTTTATTGATATTTTCCACTTGCCTCATCAATCCATTCAAGGACATGTGGCCAATTTGGTCTGGGGGCATAAAATCCAAACCGTGTAGCATAGCAGAGTTTTGTAAGCTCCCACAAGTCTGTTTAGCCAAGGTCCATGCGAATACACTAGAAAAAAATGCCCAACAGAGTGTTCTTGAAAATTGACCTCATCTTCAGAAATTTCACCATGCCTCATTGACCAAAACCCTAGTGTTAGATATACTCCAAGAAATGACTTTCTGGTTGAAAGAATGATAGCGTAGGGGCCCCACTTATGGAAACCTAGTGCTTTGGATCCAATGCAACTAACGGTTCATGCATACGAGTCTTGGTATGATTTTTATCAATAGTTACAACTTGCCTCCTCAAGCCATTCAAGGACATGTGGCCAATTTGGTCCGGGGACATAAAATCGAAACCAAGCAGCATAACAGAGTTTTGTAAGCTCCCGCAAGTTTGTTTGGCCAAGGCCCATGCGACTACACTAGCAAAAAATGCCTGACAAAGTGTTCTTGAAAATCAACCTCATCTTCAGAAATTACATTATGCCTCATTGACCAAAACCCTATTGTCGTAGATACTCCAACAAATGGTTTTTTGATCGACGAAATGATAGCATAGGCCCCCCAATAGTTGAAACTCAGTGCTCTTAATCCAATGCAACTGATGGTTCGTGCATCTGAGTCACAGTTTGAGTTTTATCGCGAGTTGCAACTCACTTCCTCAAGCCATTTAGGGACATGTCGTCAATTTGGTCCGGGGGCATAAAATCCAAACTAAGTAGCCTAACGGACATTCGTAAGATCCTGCAAGTCTTTTTGGCCAAGGCCCACGTGAATAGACTAGCCAAAAATACCTGACACAATGTTCTTGAAAATTGACCTCCTCTTCAAAAATTGCACTATGTCTCATTGACCAAAACCCTAGTGTTGGAGATACTCCATCAAATTATTTTTTGGTCGATGGAATGATAGCGTAGGAGATCCAATAGTTGAAACAGGAGCTCTGGATCCAATGCAACTGACGGTTCATGCATCTGAGTCTCGGTTTGAGTTTTATCGATAGTTGCAACTTGCCTCCTCAAGCCATTCAAGGACATGTGGCCAATTTGGTCTGGGGGCATAAAATCCAAACCGAGCAGCATAACATAGTTTTGTAAGCTCCCTCAAGTTTGTTTGTACAAGTTCCATGCAACTACACTAGCCAAAAATGCCCGACATATTGTTCTTGAAAATCGACCTCATCTTAGGAAATTGCACTATGCCTCATTTACCAAAACCCTAATGTCGGAGATACTCCAACAAATGGTTTTTAGATCGACGGAATGATAGAGTAGTAGCCCCACTATCTGAAACCCAATTCTCTGAATCTAATGCAACTGACAATTTGTTCATTTGAGTCCTGGTTTTAGTTTTATCGCGAGTTGAAACTCGCCTCCTAAGGTCATTCAGGGATATGTGGCCAATTTGGTCTGGGGACATAAAATCCAAACTGAGTAGCATAATAGACTTCTATAAGCTCCCGCAAGTATTTTTAGAAACCTTAAACCACTCTACTTCTTTATTCACCTAAATTCATGCCTGTTTTATCCATATTTTCCACTCACCTTCTCAATCTGTTCAAGGAAATGTGGCCAATTTGGTCAGGGAGCATAAAATCCAAACCAAGCAGCATAACGGAGTTCCGTAAGCTCCGATAAGTCTATTTGTCCAAGGCCCATGTGAATACACTATAAAAAATACCTCACACAGTGTTGTTTAAAATCAACCTCCTCTTCAGAAATTGCACTATGCCTCATTGACCAAAACCCTAGTGTTGGAGATACTCCAACAAATGGTTTTCTGGTCGACAAAATAATAGCGTAGGAGCCCCAATAGCTGAAACCTAGTGCTCTGGATCCAATGCAACTAATGATTCATGCATCCGAGTCCTAATTTTAGTTTTATCGATAGTTTCAACTCGCCTCCTCAAGCCATTCAAGAACATGTGGCCAATTTGGTCCAAGGGCATAAAATCTAAATCGAGCAGCATAATAGAGTTTTGTAAGCTCCTGCAAGTCTGTTTGGCCAAGGCCCATGCGACTACACTAGCCAAAAATGCTCGATGGAGTGTTCTTGAAAATTGACCTCATCTTTAGAAATTGCACTATGCCTCATTGATCAAAACCCTAGTGCCGAAGATACTCCAACAAATGGTTTTTCGGTCAACAGACTGATAGCGTAGGGGCCCCACTAGCTGAAGTTCGGTGCTTTGAATCCAATGCAACTGACGGTTCATGCATCTGAGTCTCGGTTTGAGTTTTATCGTGAGTTTCAACTCGCCTCCTCAAGCCATTTAGGGACATGTGGTCAATGTGGTCTGGGGGCATAAAATCCAAACCGAGTAGCATAACGAACTTTCGTAAGCTCCCGCAAGTCTATTTTTCCAAGTCCCATGTGACTACACTTGCCAAAAAGACCTGACACAGTGTTCTTGAAAATCGACCTCCTCTTCAGAAATTGCACTATGCCTCATTGACCAAAACCCTAGTGTTGGAGATAATCCAACAAATTATTTTCCTTTCAATGGAATGATAGCGTAGAAGCCCCAATAGTTGAAACCAGGTGCTCTGGATCCAATGCAACCAATGGTTCATGCATCCGAGTGATGGTTTGAGTTTTATCAATATTTGCAACTCGCCTCCTCAAGCCATTCAAGGAAATATGACCAATTTGGTGGACGGGGGCATAAAATCCAAACTAGGGAGCATAACATAGTTTCATAAGCTCCCACATGTCTGTTTGGACAAGATCCATGCAACTACACTAGCCAAAAATGCCCGACATAGTATTCTTAAAAATCGACCTCATCTTAGGAAATTCCATTATGCCTCATTGACCAAAACCCTAATGTCGAAGATACTCCAACAAATGGTTTTTCAGTCGATGGAATGATGGAGTAGGGGGGCCACTGGTTGAAACCTAGAGATCTGAATCCAATGCAACTAACTGTTTGTGCATCTGAGTCTCTATTTGAGGTTTATCGCAAGTTGCAACTTGCCTCCTCAAGCCATTCATGGATATGTGGCCAATTTGGTCCAGGGGCATAAAATCCAAAATAGGTAGCATAATGGACTTTTGTAAGCTCCCACAAATATGTTTAGAAACCTTAAACCACTCTACTTCTTTAGCCACATAAATTCATGCCAGTTTTAGCGATATTTTCCACTCACCTCCTCAATCCATTCAAGGACATGTGGCCAATTTTTTCTGGGGGCATAAAATCCAAACTGAGCAGCATAATGGAGTTTTGCAAGCTCCCTCAAGACTGTTTGGACAAGTCCCATGCGAATAAACTAGCAAAAAATACCCAATACAATGTTCTTGAAAATCGACCTCCTATTAAGAAATTGCACTATGCCTCATTGACCAAAACCCTAGTGTTGGAGATACTCCAACAAATGGTTTTCTGATCGATGAAATGATAGCGTAGGAGCCCCAATAGATGAAACCTAGTGCTCCAAATCCAATGCAATTGACGGTTTGTGCATTCGAGTCTTGGTTTGAGTTTTATCGATAGTTCCAACTTGCCTCCTAAAGTCATTCAAGGACATGTGGCCAATTTGGTCTGGGGGCATAAAATTCAAACTGAGCAGCATAATGGAGTTCTGTAAGCTCCCACAAGAATGTTTGGCCAAGGCCCACGCAATTATACTAGCAAAAAATTCCTAACAGAGTGTTTTTGAAAATTGACCTCATCTTCAGAAATTGCACTATGCCTCATTGACCAAAACCCTAGTTCTGGACATACTCTAACAAATGGCTTTATGGTCAATAGAATGATAGCGTAAGGGCCCCACTAGAGGAAACCTGGTGCTTCAGATCCAATGCAACTGATGGTTCGTGCATCTGAGTCTCGGCATAAGTTTTATCACAAGTTGCAGTTGGCCTCCTCAAGCCATTCATGGACATGTGACCAATTTGGTTCAAGGGCATAAAATCCAAACCAAGCATCATAACGGACTTTTTTTAGCACTCACAAGCCTTTTTGGCCAAGGCCCACGTGACTACAATATACAAAAAGACCAGACACATTGTTCTTTAAAATCAACCTCCTCTTTAGAAATTGCACTATGCCTCATTGACCAAAACCCTAGTGTTGTATTACTCCAACAAATTGTTTTTCAGTCAACATAATGATAGCATAGGAGCCCCAATAGTTGAAACCAACTACTCAGGATCCAATGCAACTGACGGTTCGTGCATCCGAGTCTCGGTTTGAATTTTATCGATAGTTTCAACTCGCCTCCTCAATCCATTCAAGGACATGTGGCCAATTTGGTCCGAGGGCATAAAATCCAAATTGAGCAGCATAATGTAGTTTTGTAAGCTCCCACAAGTCTTTTTGGACAAGTTCCATGCAACTACATTAGCCAAAAATTACCGACATAGTGTTCTTGAAAATCGACCTCATCTTCATAAATTGCACTATGCCTCATTGACCAAAACCCTAGTGTCGAAGCTACTCCAACACATGATTTTAGGGTCGATAGAATGATAGCGTAGGGGCCCCACTCGCTAAAACCCACTACTTTGAATCCAATGCAAATTACAGTTCGTGCATCTCAGTCCCAGTTTGATTTTTATCGTGAGTTGCAACTCGCCTCCTCAAGCCATTTAGGGACATGTGGCTAATTTGCCTCGGTGGCATAAAATCCAAACTAAGCATGATAACGAACTTCCGTAAGCTCCCACAAGTCTATTTAGCCATTTTACACCACTCTATTTCTTTAACCACCTAAATTCATGCCTTTTTTTATTGATTGTTTCCACTCGCCTCCTCAATCCATTCAAGGACATGTGGTCAATTTGGTCCTGTGGCATAAAATCCAAACCAAGCAACATAATGAAGTTCTATAAGCTCCCGCAAGTCTGTTTGGCCAAGTCCCATGCAAATACACTAGCCAAAAATACCTGACACAATGTTCTTGAAAATTGACCTCCTCTTCAGAAATTGCACTATGCCTCATTAACCAAAACCCTAGTGTTGGATATACTCCAACAAATAGTTTTTCAATCGAGAGAATTATAGCGCAGGAGCCCTAATAGTTGAAACCCGGTGCTCTGGATCCAATGCAACTGACAGTTCATGCATTTGAGTCCCAGTTTGAGTTTTATCAATATTTGCAACTCACCTCCTCAAGCCATTGAAGGGCATGTGCCCAATTTCATCTGAGGGCATAAAATCCAAACCGAGCAGCATAATGGAGTTTTGTAATCCCCCGCAAGTCTATTTGGCCAAGGCCCATGCGATTACACTAGAAAAAAACACCCGATGAAGTGTTCTTGAAAATCGACCTCATCTTCAGAAATTGCATTATGCCTCATTGAACAAAACCCTAGTGCTGGAGATACTCCAAGAAATGGATTTTTTTGTGGAAAGAATGATAGCGTAGGGGCTCCACTAGCTGAAACTCGGTGTTCTAAATCCAATTCAACTGACGGTTCGTTCATCTGAGTCCTTGTTTGAGTTTTATCGCGAGTTGCAACTCACCTCCTCAAGTCATTCAGGGACATGTGGCCAATTTGGTTCGGAAGCATAAAATCCAAAGTGAGCATCATAACGGACGTATGTAAGCTCCCACGAGTCTATTGAGCCACCTTACACCACTCTACTTTTTTAGCCACCTAAATTCATGAATAAAATCATGTTTCATGGCCACGACCATATATGATACTCTTTATTGAATTTACGGTCTTTATTATGTGTGATGCAACTCAAATTTCTTTGTATGTTAAGTATGTACCAACATGTAATCCATCAAAATGAAGGGACCAACAAGCTTGTTCCACAATTGTTGAATCACCCTTAACTCAATTATGTTTTGTTTCCCCAAATGAAGTGCCCAACTATGGGATAAACATTGAGATAAACATATCCTGGCCCATGAACCGACACCTAATCATGCAATTTACCAGCACATATGATAGGTAAACTGGAGATAGATTTGACCCACCATAAGAAACAGTGAATAGGTTTTTTATATGTACATATTAGATCTACTTTGGAGAGTGTAAGTTCCTCAGATTTTTATTTCCAACAAGAGATACTAAGAGTCTTATTGAGATTTCTTCATCATGCATCTATGTTACTGTTTTTATCTAAATTGAGCACCTAGGGTTGTTAATGTTACTACCCATTTTTATAATGGTTGTAGCACAATTACCAGGTGTAACAACATTTCATCCCTGTTATCCCCCACTTTTAGGGATAACTAGGGGATCATGTCTCAAGGCCCAAAGGTCCTAGACATGGAGTACCGAGAGTCAGATCGACTTTAGCATGGCCCTGGAGGGCCCATCTTTTCTTCCTTTCAGCGCCTCTATCTTGTCAACAACAACAACATCAATCACCATTGGCTTGGTCTTGTGTCAGAGATGGTTATTGTTCCATGAGGTAATGAGTCTGGGTATCATGGTATGTGTCACTTTGATCATCAAAACCCTTGAATATGTGCATTTGACTCCTTTTGTTTATAACAAATGCTTGGATCTTATACTTTCCCACTTGACCATGTCTGGGGGGATTAACAGGATGCCCTAGTAAGCTTGTGTCCATAGGTTTTGGTTTGCCACTGGGGGGATTTCTTAAAGGCCATCATCCGCTTCCATCACAACACCACCTTTTCATCTTGATTCCCACTCACCTATCCCATTCCACTTGTCCCGGCACTAGGTTGACCTATTTTCAGGATTGCACCTTATCTCATGGGAAGAAGGGGCTAAAGGCCCAGAAGGTAAAAACAAGCTAGAAAAAGATAAAATCCTAAGAATAAAACCTTGATATGCTTCGCCCAAGGATCCCTGAGAAAGCAATAAAAGGCTTCTCAGCAAGAAACAAGAGGGAACCGTAAAAATAATAAAACAAGACCTAGTCAGAAGATAGGGGGTCTCATCACGAGCCAGCCTATTAGGCCCATGGGTACCTAGCAGTATGACATTACCACCATCTGGTTACCATGCCAGGGTAGTGACTCTTGGTTGCATGGACAAGGGAAAGGGGGTCTCATCGCGAGCCAACCTTCTCATTTATGTGAAAGTACTTATGGGTAACATTGTCACCACTGGTCACCACGCCAGGGCAGTGTCCCCTGATTAGCCCCTTGACGAAAAAAGCAATAAAAAGGTAAAAGAATAAAGAATAAAAATAAAAGGCATGAATGGGCTTGGAAAAATTTGCATCCAGGACAGGTGCAACTCGCCTTCTACAAAGGCACCCACAGGTAAAGTTTTTCATCCTTTTCTCTCACTGCACCCACTTGCTTGGACATCCCTTTCCAACATCACCCACTTACATGGCTCAGATGAGGTCTCTTCCAGAAACTTTCCTTTTCCAGTGGACACTATCCCAATAGGACGCCCTGTCATTTTCCCCAAACTTGTATTACAATCTTGTGTAATGTCTTTGAGCTTTTAACTTAGATATTATGGATTTTATGCACATGTTTAATAATATTGATGATGAGATGTGATTGACATTGCTATGATCCCTATGACTTATGAGCCCATGGAGGGCATAGCTGTTGATGTGTAGGATCATGCCCGATGGATAGGTACCATTTTGGACCAGTACACATGGGGAGATGATCAATTTGTAACTCCATTGGGCTGAAGATCCCACCATATGGATGTTCAGACCCCATCAGGGGGGCAGAGACAGGGTAGATATGGATCAGAGGCTTTGCACCGAAGAAGAGGAGGATGTTCCACCAGAGGCACCCTTACAGAGCTTGACCTAGGGGGGTTGTTCCCTCTCCATTGGAACGTTGACCCTGGAAGGAACAGGACATCACCCATGTGTTGGCAGCCATTTTTCACTTTTATCTTTTCCTTACAAGCTGCCTACACAAGGGTTTTGAACCCTCAATACTCATCGCAATTCTTTAAACGAAATGACACTATTATTTTGCACATTCACACACCTGCCTTTCGTTTTTGTTTTTCACGACTGCAAGCGTGAAAACCTTGAGCTAGAAGTCATGTTGATAGCGTTAAAATCATATTTGGATTATTACAGGTATTTTTGTTCATGTGGTCATTTCACCTCTAACTCAATAATGGTCATACATTTGTCAAAACACCAAACCTTTATTCACTTTGCAATTTTGTTAATATGGTTTCAATTTATAAGTTCATGATGCAATGATTTGTGGTGTCTTTGATTAAATCCTTGGTGCAATGGTTTCATAGAACGCATTAACTTTGTGATTAAATCCTTGGTGCAATGTTCGATATAGTGGTTCTTTCATATCATACAAATGCTACTGTTGATTTGAACATTCAGATCAAGTTTTGGTCGTGTGATCATGTAATAATCCATTTGATATTTGGTGTACAAAGCTTTGGATTGTGATGTGAATGATTTGAATTACCAATATGCCATCGATTGTATATGTCAAAATGAATGTTTTAAATGGTTTCAATTCATTCCACCACCCTCGCACGCATAGGCATTAAACATTTGCCTTGCATCTCGGGCTACCTCTGCTTGTTTTGAGAAAACTGTGGGATTTGGTCATGTGTCTACCCTGTCTAACCTCCTCACCGTTTACCCTGCTGACTATTTTCTCTCTCCTATGGCCCTTGTAGTGCGCATAGAACCCAATGGCGTCCAAACACTATTGTTATTTGATAACGCTCGCGAGTACTTGGAGAGTAGTGGCTGGTTAGTTTTTATTTAAAAATTCGAGGGTTTCAACCTCGTAGTCGCTCAACAGTTTTCCCTCACATTCGATGGATGCAGGGCCAAAGCGGGGGACATCCAACTTGAATTGAACGAAGAATTCCTCAGCTCAGCCACAGGTTTGCCAGCTAAGGGGCAGAAATGGTTTAAGAATTCGAAGGTGGATGAAGTGCCATGGCCGCTCCTGTTTACCTCGAGGAAGATTATCAGTTGTCACAAAGGTATGCCGGTCACAGCCCTTAAGTCTTGATGGCATGATTTGTTGGCCATTGTTAAGAAATTCGTCACTTATGAAGGTAGATATGGTTTAGTTTTTCTTTACCATCTCCGACTGCTTATGAGGTTCATAGATTTCCCTTTGAATATGCCTCATTACCTCCTTCACAGTCTGTATAAAATGGCCAAACGTTATAAGAGGGAGAAGGACGACTCTAGCCTCTTCCATCACTGTCTGATTAAAATTATCATAGTCCATCATTTGAGGTTGAGTGGTGACTGTTGGGAAGTTTTCTTGTTGAGGAATGGCTTTGCTACTCCTGAATGTGGTCAAGTAGACAAGACTGTGGTCACCGAAACCCTTGTCGGGCCTGCCATGCCACCTCCTACCCTACTACCCACTGTTGAACCCTCGACCTACCCCAACGCTGACCTACCCGACACCCTGCCTAACCCATGTTCGAAAGACAATGCTAATCCTGTTAAGAGGCCTGCAAGAAAAAAGGTCAAAGGTAATACCGATGTCAATAGCAAAGGTAAGAAGGCTACACATTGGGTATCTAGGTGTGCTTGTAATAAGCCCAAACAAAACACAGACCAGAAGCCTATTGTTTTGAGTGAAGATTTAGATTCTGAGATTGAGCGATTTTTGACCAAGGAGTACCCGTACTCTCATGGCCTTTGTTCTGTCAAACCCTACGACTACATATCCAACCTCCCACCGTGCCTTAAGGACGACCTTAATTTCCCCGGGATCAAGTTTGTCAGTGGAACCCCTGATAATTTAAAAGATTCCTCACCTGTAGTGACTCAGCCCGATCAACCACAGTGCACTGTTGTGGGGAAATTCTACCCTGCGGACTAACAAGCTAGGGCTTAAACTTGCATGCAGATCATGACCCTTCAGAAATTACTTTTAACCTTCTACCCCAAATCTAAAACCCTTTTTCACATGCAAACATGGAAAGAACCAACTAACCTTTTTATCGACGGTTGGTGTAGATCCTCCGTTGAGCTTTATCCCCTTGCTTCTGCTGCTCCTTCCAAAAAGCGATCCTACAATCAAGATAAAACTACGCATGCATGTTATTGTTCTACTAGAGGATTAGAGATTAAACATAAATCAAATAAAACATATAAGACTCATGCATTTGGGACGGGAAAAGTATCTTTTTATTAATATCAAGATGAATCAAGTTACAATGATTATAGAGACCGGCCACCGTTCCTTGATCCTGATCCCGGGCTCCTCCTCTTCTTTGTCCTCCAACTTCTTTGCTTGAATTCTCCTAAAGCTTGAGGAAAGGCTAAAGGGTTGGGACAAAACGGATTCGGCAATTGGG